>SNQJ01S0037570.1:1890-12665 GCA_010110895.2 Picea sitchensis | reverse complement strand
ATAAGACTCAACATTTTCTAATGTATCAAGGCCCGAGGCTCCTACATATTCTTCAAGGGTTATGACTAAGTCTTGGTCTCCTAAATTGGCATCAATCCTAACTCCCTCGTCTATCCTAACTCTTGATCATCTACTTCCTTCAGAAATTTCATCTTTCTCCCAAAATATTTCCTTCAACCAACGACTGGCTAGTCTTTTGCATATATGAAACTCCCTCAACTTATCCAATTATTTCCTATGGTTACTCTCAAGGTCAATCATCTTCCTCGACTAATATGACCTCTTCATTGAATTTCTCATCTACTTTTGCCAATTCTTTTCAATCATAACAACCCTTCTTAGAGAATGTTCATCTCTAGCACTTTTCTCATGATGACGATGACCCCCCATATTTCAATAACTTCCTAACTCATGAACCATTTGCCTCAATCACCGACCCCTCATGCATAGGGGTTTACACGACCATATAGTCCGACGAAACATGCAACATTCCTTCTTCCACCAACAGAAACTTCATCCAATGAGGAATATCCCTCAATAGTCTTCCTCTGGGAATTCGTAAAACAACACTGCTACTTTTGAAAATGATGGGTGGTTCTCTGTAGTAAATTCGATGATGTATCCTTCCAGCGTAGTCTTGACCCAAAAATATACCGAATGAAAAATAAGGTGATCCAATCGATGGAGGACAGATAGTTGTGTGATGTTCCAATGGAGCCTTCTCTTTACATGATATTTAAACTTGGATGCTTCTTGTAATTGATTGGGCCACTAAAATACTTCCTTTGGAAACTAGATACAAAATATTTCATACAAATCGTTGGATGGATCAAAACAATATTCTGTTTCCTTCAGAACCCTCAAATTATTTTGTCGTAACTCAATTTATTTAAATATAAACTCATCACACCTTCTTTCCCAACACCAGTCAATGTTCGACTTGAAAATATGATGTTGCATCCTCCAAAATATTGCTCATAAATCAGGTCCTGACAATGGAACCATTTGTTGATACATGGTTGGAGACCAGGGTTCTTGGAGATTTTCAGTAAAGGCACCACTATATTCTATAGAACTAGCATATTCAACCTTCCAGAAGGGAAGGAGGTCTCACCTGAAGTGCTTCAAAGACATGTATGAAATGGAGTGAGGTTGAAGAGAATGCAGTGGTGGGAATAATGCAGCCCAACCAAACCTAAAAACAAGAGTATAAAATATTATACACATACATCATAACCATAATAGAATATTGAAATGCATAACCTGTGAGAAAATTCCTATGGTGAAAGTATTTGTAACATGCCCAACCACCAATAGGTCAGACAATGCTACCACATGAAAATACATACATACATACATATACCATGCATTTTAATCGAATTAAAACACATAACATAGAGTTACTGCTACCATACAGATTCAATGGAATTAACAACAATCCATACACTCAACGAGATACATGATAACATTCAAGCATCACAAACATGCATAACATAAGAATTAATCACATTAATAATACTTATTGTTTCAAACTAGATTAACACTACCAACTGCATGTAGACCTTCCACGAACCTCCCAGCCTTAGACCACACTACTCATCACTCTCAGTAGTAGGTCACCCTCAAGCTTGGACTAAGATCCACCAGGAAAGGGAATCCTAGGCTAGGCAAGGTCAACAGGAAGACACACAGTTTAAGAGGAAGGATTCTCTCCCAGGAGCCACTTACGCCCACCTCCCATAGACTCTCATTCCCCACATGCCTATCCCACCCCAGGAGTATACACCTTCACTGTCCTAGAGTCATTCGGCTGCTAAACCTCCCTTGCCTTGGGCTTCGACAACAAGACATACCAAAATTCTCCAAACTCTATGGTAGCTATAGGACCCCTTCCAGGAGTTCTCACTTCCTCCGCGCACTCTCTCACTTGGATAGCATCGCTCACAGGCCTAACAACCTGCATATTCAACCAAAACCACCTCCCTCACCTAAAGAGAGTGTTTCACACAGGCCTGGCAACCTGCTTCTTCAACTCTATTCCCGCACAAGGAGGACAACAACAAGGCTCAGCAAGGAACAAATGACAGCACCAAGCCACACTCATCCAAGGGACTGCATGGCCACAATAGCCAGTGACTATGACACACACGAAATAGACAATTATGGAATGCTCGAGCTTCACATAAGATGCAATTCAGTCCACAGTTCCCCCTGGGTTCACAGGACACACATGCCGGTTTTTCCCCCTTCCCGTGAGTGGTTTCTCGGGTGACCGCGGATGTAAAAAGGTTGTTGATAGAGACCAATGAGTTCAGATAGGGAATGGGAAAATAACAACACCAATAACCTTCACTATGTGTGGTTATGCAGATGCAGATGCAGAGGCCAAAATGAGTTCAGATGGAGGATGGAAGAATGGCTAGCAAACTCAGATGAAGGATGAGAGAATGGGGAGCCAACCCCCAACACAAGATGACTCTTGAGTTTTAGCTGCATGAGTCCAGGTCGACACCTATCTTCCTGGAGTTGCATGCACTCCACTTCTGATACGTTCCTTTTCCAGAAACTTAGGACAACACTTGGTCAATTTTCTACCTTAGCCTTTTAGGTAATAATAATACATTATTATCCCCTTTAGAGGTAAGCCCCCTAGCTTATCCCCTAGGCCCAAACCTTCACCCCCCTTTCCCTTACCCATCCTTGTGGAATCTTAGTTCCCCATCACTCTTTCTTTGTGGTCGTTTTGCATGCAATAATGTTTATATATTAACAAAGTGCATAATTACATGTACAAAACCATGATCCTAGCCTTTAACACCTAGGCTCTCAGACCTACTTACACATAATCTTACCAGCTTACAATTGCTCCATTCACCAACCTATAAACATGATTACAATTCATAATATAATTGGGTCACATCCTTGGGGTATTACAATCCCCTCCCCTTATTTTTGCACTGTCCTCAGTGCAACTCTTTACACAACATCAACAAGATTTCCAAAATCTTAAAAAAGATGCAGGTACTCTACCTGCATAGAATCTTCATGTTCCCATGTTGCGTTCTCAGGACCATACCAGGTCTAGTGGACCTTTACAATCCTTATGGCTTGATTCCATAGTTGTTTTCTCTTCCAGTCCAATATGTGCACATGATGCACTTGCAAGATGCCTTCTTGCTCCACTTGAATCACATTCTAATCGATTACATGATTACCATCAGGTATATATTTATTAAGCAATGAAATATGCAACACATTATGTACAGTCATGGATGCAGGAAATGCAAGCATATATGCAACTGGCCCAATCCTTTCTAGGATTTCAAATGGCCCATAAAATCTGGATGGCATCTTTGAACAGTTTCCCAGCTTCAGGGAACTTTTATTGGCTATCACTTTCAGGAAAACATGATTGCCCACTTTAAACTCTCAGTGGTTTTTGTTCTTATCAACATAACTTTTTTGCCTGTCTTGGGAAACCTTCAAATTATGCTTACTTTTTAAGATTTGTTCTTCCATTTCCTTGAGAAACTCTGGCCCAACTAATTCTCTATCAACTAGCTTATCCCAGCTTACTGGAATATTGAACTTTCTACCATAAAGTGCTTCAAATTGGCTCATCTTCAACGATGCTTGATACCCATTGTTGTAGGCGAATTCTACCAAGTGTAGGTAGTCTTCCCATTTATATGGTTTGTCCATCACATACATCTTTAGCATATCTTCTATCACTTGGTTCACCCTCTTTGTTTTCCCATCAGACTCAGGATGATAAGCAATGTTGAAGTTCAAATTTGTTGTGAATCCTTTGAACAATCCATTCCATAACTTGGAGGTAAATTTCGGGTCTCGATCAGACACAATTTTCTTGGGAATACCATGCAATCATGTTATTTCCATCATAAAAATATCAACAACGTTAGCTGCCTTTTGTGTAGTCTTTAGTGGAACAAAATGGGTAGCTTTCATAAGCTTGTCCACCACCACCATGATTGAATCATGTTGCTTGCTGGTTTTGGGAAATCCTGTGATGAAATCCATTGTCACTACCTCCCACTTCCACTCAGAAATGGGTAAAGGTTGCAACAACCTCGCTGGGTGCCTATGCTCAACTTTAACCTTCTGGTACTCCATACATCTAGTGATGTAATCTACAATTTCTTTCTTCATACCTGGCCAAAAGTAATGGATTTTAACTGATGCCATTGTTTTCTGATATCCAGGTTTCCCAACATAAGGCACATTATGCATTTCATTCAAAATCATAAGTTTCAAGTCCTGGACATTAGGTACATAAATTCTATTCTTGTATAGAAGTGTTCCATCGGCTTCCAATTTATAATTTTCCACTTTTTATGGCATCTCACCTTGTTGTAGCTTTGCTACCAAATCCCTGAACTGCAAATCTTCATTTGTAGCTTCCAAAATTCTGCCCTTAATATCAGTTTGGTACATGCTAATGTCTGTAGCATGTAATTCATGCACTCTCCTGTTGAGTGCATCAACCACTCTATTCTATTTTCCTTTGATATGCTTGATATCAAATTCATACTCACAAAGGAACTCCAACCACCTACTCTGCCTAACATTCAACGTTGTCTGATCAAACAAATACTTCAGACCATTATGGTCTGTCCTCAGTTCGAACTTCCTTCCCATGAGGTAATGCCTCCATTTCTTTAGAGCGTGAACAATAGCTGCCAATTCCAAATCATGAGTTGCATAGTTCTTTTCATGCTCTTTCATCTTTGTAGACTCATAACATATTACGAATCCATTTTGGTTGAGGACACCCCCCAGTCCTTCTTTGCATGCGTTTGTACACACTACAAATTCCTCATTTGGATCTGCAATCCTTAGGATTGGGGCTCTAGTCAACAACTGTTTCAATCGTTGGAAGCTTCTCTCACATTCATCCATCCAGTGAAACTTATTCTCCTTCCTTTGCAAGGAAGTGATGGGGTAAGCTATCCTTGAGAACCCCACAATGAACCTTTTTTAATATCCAGCTAGACCCATAAAGGATCTGACTTTTGTTACATTCTTCGGTGCTGACCATTCTCTGATGGCCTCAATCTTATCAGGATCCATGACTATCCCATCCTTTGAAATGATATGCCCCAAGTAATGGATCTTCTTTTGGTAAAATGAGCATTTGATCAACTTGGCATACAACTGGTGCTCCCTTAGCACCTGCAACACCATCCTCATATGTTGTTCATGCTCTTACTCCAACTTGGAATACACCAGGATCTCATCCAATAAGACTATGACAAACTTGTCTAGATAGTCCCTGAATACACCATTCATTAAACACATAAAAACAACAGGTGCATTTGACAACCCAAATGGCACCACTGTGAATTCATAGTGACCATACCTTGTTCTGAAGGTAGTCTTACTAATGTCTTCATCCTTTATTCTTACCTAGTGATATCCCTATCTAAGGTCTATTTTCGAAAATATCTTAGCATCCTTCAAATGGTCAAGGAGATCATCGATCTGCGGTAGAGGATACTTGCTCTTAACAGTCACTATGTTTAACTATCTAAAATCTATGCAAAATATCAATATCCCATCCTTCTTCTTCATGAACAAGACCGAGGAACCCCAAGGTGACACACTTGGGCGTATATACCCCTTCTTCAACAGCTCTTCAAGCTGCAACTACAATTCCTTCATCTCTAGCGTACTCATTCTGTAAGGAGCTTTCGACACTGGAGATGCTCCGGGCATCAAGTTTACATAGAAGTAAATATCTCTTTTTTGGGGTAGTCCTAGTACCTCCTGGAATACATCCTCAAAATCCTTTAATACCGCATGGTCTTCGATCTTTGAGACCTCATCCTTAGATCCTTTCTCCACATGGGATGCAAATAATTGATAGCCTTTCCTGTAGCACTTCTTCAGCTGCATTGCTAAGATTTATCTGACAACAACTGCTCTGGGAATTCCTTGGACTATCCTTTGATTCCCTTCCTCATCTAGGCAAGTGAATGCCTTGTTACGAAAATATAAGATGGCATGGTGTTGGTCCAACAAGTCCATACCAATTAGGAAATCATAAGAACCTAAAGGCAAGATATTCAGGTCTGCCTTAGTACTTAGTCCATTCATGTCCAATGGACATGATTTAACCAATTTAGTAACCTTTCTCTTGGTTCCTGTAGTCAGCTGCACTAACCAAGATTTTCCATTCTTGCTTCTTGGTAAATGAAAACTTTCCACCATTCTATGATCTACATAACTATGCCTAGCTCATGAGTCTATTAAAATAGTAAAGGCATGGTTGTTGATCATACCTTCCACTTCAATCATGTGCGACTGATATTTTGCTTGCTTGTTTTCTAGGGCTACATAGATCCTTGGTATTCTACTGCCCATGTCCTCCACTGTTTCAACCTGCTGAACATTGTGGAAAACTCTCACTTTGTCATTTCCGTGGGGGCAATCTCTGCACCTATGGTTTCCTTTACAACCCCAACATTCCATAGGTGGATGTCTTAGCATTTTCCCACCCACTTCAGCCTTCCTGGGCTCTCTAAAAGATGGTTTTTCTTGAGGAATGTTTCTGAAAAAGGGTGGCTTAGCTCCTTTCTTCCTCTGATCCATCTTGAAATTCTTCTTGTCTTCCCAAGCCTTATAGAAAGTAGACTTTTAATTTTTCTATTCATACAACCATTTTTCTCTCCTTATAGTTTCTTCCATAATCTTAGGGTCATCGTACTAGATCTTGTCACCGATGGAAGGTGGTAGTCCACTTATATACCTTTGAATTTTAACAATCTCATCCTTGATGAGAAGAACATACTTAAACAACTCCAAAATTTTTTGTTCCTATTCATCAATGGACATGCTACCCAGCTTGAGTTCAAATAAATTTTTCATCTTTCTGTCATAGTCTCTTTTAGTCAAGCATTTCTTTTCAAAACATTTCTTGAATTATTTCCAAGTAGAATCTTTATCTCTAATGTAATGCACCTGCAGAAGCTGATCCCACCACATGGATGCCTTTCCTTTCAATTGATACATTGAAATTATTTCTTCTGCATGAGAGGAATAATTCTTTAGTTGGAAATATTTCCTCATGCCAAGCAACCATGTTTTGGCATCTTCCTCCTTCTTGTGTTCTCCATCAAACATAGGAGGCTTAATCTTGTTCATTTCTCCCTTTAGTTCATCCACTCCAAATCTCCTATATTTTCTGGTAGGATATGGGATTGAACTACTACGTGCTTCCTTATTGGAATGTTTCGGGGAGTGAAGATTATGCCTACTAATGCTTCTTGATCTTATTTTATTATCAGGGGGTCCACGACTCCCTGTTTTTCTTGAATCACCCTCCTTATCCAACTTCTTTTCGATCCTTTCCATTCTCCACATCAACTTTAGGTTGAATTCACCCTGTTGTTCCTTAGCTTTCATAAGCTTCCTGCTATCTGCTCGGTGAGTTTGGGCATATTTCTGCAATCTTTCAATGATTTTCATCATACACCCTTCCTTATCTATCTCTTCTCCATGCCCATTGGAGTTTGAGACTTCTACTCCCAAATGGACATTCATCCCTTTAGCATCATTCTCTGAGATGGAAACATTTTGTGCCTCCTCCATTCCTCTTCACTCAGTGTCAATTCTCTTCGTTCCTGACACTCATTGAACTCTGCAAACACAACGTGCAGACAACAATTTGTCATGACATCATTTCTTAACAAATTCCACAGAATTCATAAACTAAATATGATTACATAAAACATTAAGATTTCTTGAATTTTTCCAAGCTCTGCTTGGGTCTGTGATAATTTTAGGCCTTAGCCTTTTTCTCTTAGCCCCAACCCCTGCTACCATGGGCTGTGACGAAGCGCTAGATCAATAAGCACTTAATCAGGATTTCAAGTTCTGAAGTATTCATAATACATCACCATAGACTCTCATAGTTCCGAATTAATGAACTTGTGAAGTAGGGTGGATCAACGGTCCACGTCTACCCAACATCCAATGACTGACACTCATTGTGGAACTTTTGTGATTGAAGCTTCAGGACTTTAGAGCTTCGGGACTTCAAGACTTCAGAGCTTCAGAACTTTAGGACTTCGGAGCTTTAGAACTTCGGGACTTCAGAGCTTCGAAACTTCGGGACTTCGGAGCTTCAAAACTTCGGGTTCTGGAAGCTTTCACACTTGCTTCCTTCCAATCTCGCGACTTCCAAACTTACGACTTCTCTATCCTATAGGCCCACATAGTGTAACTATCACCGACTAAGGCAATGGCACATTGTATGCCTAGGAAGGTCCATGTCACCACAGGCGACGTCATTCGGCCCCACCATGTCTACCCTTTCACTTCAAAACTTTAGGTTTTGGGAGTTTGTGCATCAACACATTCCCCTTATCCCAATTGCCACAGTTCTGAACTTTCCTTGGATAATTGATAGTCATTATCTCTTCTGCAACTAAGGGTCGAGATCCACTTTGTGATTTATGGCTTCATAGGTTTTCACTTATCTTCACTTTAAATCTTTCGATCGGCGAACTTTGAAGGACTCTCGTGAATAACCCATGTGCGGCTTCTCCAAGATCTAATGGTCAAGCTTCTCCCCTCATATCTATGGTGTACATCTCTTCCGAGACTTCGGAGGTTTGTGCCTCAGTGCACCCCGCTTCTCCTGATTTCCGAACTCCGAAGGGCTTCTGGGATAACCCTTCTGCACCTTCTCCAGATATGATGGTCATAAAAGGGTTTCCCTTCCTTCCGAACAGATCCCATGACCCACATTACTCTGTGGTCCAATACCACTTTTGTCATGGTTTTACGACACTGCTACTCCTCTTGAGCTTCATAACATGACCAAGGTAACTTCTTGGCACTCGGGAAGGTTCTTAGGTCCAAAATTAGTCCCTCCAGACACAATTCCCACCTGAAACCTTGATCCAAAGACCACTTATCTGACCCATCCAGGCTTAGTGTTGAAACCTTTTCTCTGCTACAAATTTGTAACATCCCCAACCACCAATAGGGCGCAAAAATACATACATACATGCATCTAACATGAATTTTAATCGAATTAAAACAAATAAAACAGAGTTACTACTACCATTCATATTCAATGGAATTAACAACAATTCATACATGAAATGGGATACATGATAACATTCAAGCATCACAGACATGCATAACATAAGAATTAATCACATTAATAATACTTATCTTTTCAAACTAGAGTAACACCATGAACTACGTGCAGACCTACAATGAACCTCCCATATTTATACCACACTGCTCATCACTCTTAGGAGTAGGTCACCTCCAAGCTAGGACTAAGCTCCACCGAGAAAGGGAATCCTAGGCTAGGCAAGGTCAACAGGAAGACACACAGTTTATGAGGAAGGATTCTCTCCCAGGAGCCACTTATGCCCACTTCCCAGAGACTCTCATTCCCCACATGCCTATCCCACCCTAGGAGTATTCACCTTCACTTTCCTACAGTCCTTCGGCTGCTAAACCTCCCTTTCCTTGGTCTTCAACAACAGGTCAGACCGGAATTCTCTAAGCTCTGTGGCAGCTACAGGACCCCTTCCAGGAGTTCTTACTTCCTCTACGCACTCTCTCACCTAGAGAGTGTCGCTCATAGGCCTGACAACCTGCCTCTTCAACCACAACCACCTCCCTCACCTAGAGAGAGTGTTGCACACATTCCTGAAAACCTGTTTCTTCAACTCTGTTCCCACACAAGGAGGACAACAACAAGGCTCAGGAAGGAATAGATGATGGAATCAAGCCACACTCAGCCAAGGGACTATATGGCCACAACAACCAACAACTATGACACACATGGCATATACAAGTATGGGATGCTCGGGCTTCATAGAAGACGCAGATCAATTCTTAGTTCTTCCTAGGTTCACAAGACACACATGTTGGTTTTTACCCCTTCCTGTGAGTGGTTTCTCGGATGACCATGGATGTACAAAGGTCGGTGATAGAGAACAACGAGTTAATATGGAGAATGGGAAAATGGTAGCACCAACAACCTTCATTGTGCACGGTTATGCATATGCATACACAGAGGCCAAAACGGGTTCAGATGGAGGATGGAAGAATGGCCAGTGAACTCAGGTGAAGGATGATAGAATGGAGAGCCAACCCCCAACACGAGCTGACTCTTGGGTTTTAGTTGCATGATACCAGGTCGACACCTGTCTTCCTGGAGCTGCATGCACTCCACTTCTCATACATTCCTTTTCCAGGAACATAGGACAACACTTGGTCAATTTTCTACCTTAGCATTTTAGGTAATAATAACAAATTATTATCCCCTTTAGAGGTAAGCCCCCTAGCTTATCCCCTGGGCCCAAAACTTCAGCCCCCTTTCCCTTACTGAGCCTTGTGGAAGATTAGTCCCCCATCACTCTTTCTTCATGGTCGGTCTGCACACAGCGATGTTTATATATTAACAAAGTGCATAATTACATGTACAAAAATAGGCTCCTGGCCTTTAACACCTAGGCTCTCCAGCCTACTTACCCATAATCTTACCATCTTACAATTGCTCATCTCACTAGCCTATAAACATGATTACAATTCAGAACATAGTTGGGGCACGTCCTTGGGGTATTACAATATTCCTAAGCATTGAGTGAACAAGTAAAGAAACCGAGATAACAACTGTGCAGATGAAGATGTAAGAATTCTCACACAATTACACAAATTTTTAGGGCCCAATTAACATTTCTCATATATTCATTACTCATATATCAAAGGTGAAAATAAAATAGTTA
>SNQJ01S0037569.1:40577-53884 GCA_010110895.2 Picea sitchensis | reverse complement strand
ACATAAAGATCAGATGACCAAGTGAGAGGTGTGGATGTGGGACTATATAAGGCATAATCATCAATGACTTTTCCTTTTCCTTTGGACTTGTTGCCACATACTTGCAAAGAGGACTTGTTTGAATGTTGTTTCTTGCGAAGGACACAAGTACTTTCCCTTTGAGACCTTTTTTTCCTTGTTTGCTCCCATTTCAGATGAGCTAGTCTTCGTTTTAAACTGCCCCGATACTGTTTGGCATTAACCCAGACCCACTTTCCATTTTTGGATGATGAGACAATTTTCACTTGCCCTATATCATTTGTTTCCACGAGTTCTAAAGTTTCTTGTCCCATTGTCATGATGGTATTAAGGGAAATCAAAGTCTCTGCCCAAAACTGACTGTTTGTTTTATGCTTAACCCTTCACTATTTGTTGGCCTGACCACTGAAAACTTGTTGCTCTACCCACTGTCCCTGTTAGACCATTGTCCCTGTCCTTTATTACAGGCTTCAGGTCATTCAATGTATAAAATTGATTATACAATTAATGGATTTGACAAGGAATAAAAGGAACATGTTGTTTGACTATATTTATTAGGGCCAGCTGTACAATGACAATGAGTCCCGCCCCCAATCTCTTGTACGCCATAATAAAACCTCCATTCTTAATTTAATATTAAAGTTCACTGACGGGCGTGGATATGAGAATTAGAATGAAAGGAGGAGGACACACTCGCAGATCTACGCCATTCGGCAGAGCATTGCGAAGGCCCTGGTTGCCTTCTACCAGAAGTAAGGTATGACAGGACTCTTCTGGTGGCGGATCCCAGGCGCTGCGAGCCGAAGAAGTTCGGAGGTCGAGGTGCGCGTGCACGTTTCCAGAAGTCCTATCGTTGAAGTCCTACAAGTAGTGGTATTTTTGTTAGGGTATTCGAGTCAGCTTTTTATATTTTTGAAATCAACTTATTATTTTCATTATGTTATTTTTTTTATAATGAATATTATTTTTTTTATTTCTTATTTTTAATATTTATAGTAAATTTTAGTATATTATTTTTATATGTATTAATTTAAAAAATCAAATTAATATTAAATAATATGAAATGTAAAAGAAAACATTTTTATAAATTAAAATTTAGGGTTTTGGTTAAAGATTTATTTTTATAAATAAAAAAAATTGAAAGATGAACGAGTTCATATTAATTGAGATAAATAATAGTTTTGAAAATGTCAAAAAAAACTACTATTATCTTTGGAACATAAAAATACCTCATCATTAATATAAAAAATAGAACTAATATAAAGTTATTTTAATTTTTTTTAAATAATATAACTAATTTAAGTTATTCACATCACAATTTTATATTATATATAAAATATATATATAAATATAAAATTGTGTGATGTGAATAACTTAAATTAGTTCTATTATTTAAAAAAATTAAAATAACTAATATTATCTTTTGAATATAGAGATATCTTATTATTTTATTTTAAATAAAAATTTAAATACAATTAAAAATAAATAGATTTTAAAAAGCCAAATAAAGAAAATTTAGCTTAAAGTTCATTATACATTTTGAATAACAAACAACCCTCAATTATTATCTTTTGACAAAAAAATTCATTACTTGTGCATTTAGTTATATTAAGTTTCAAAGTTCAACATGTATTTCCCAACTAACTCGACAGGGACTGCGTTGCCATGTAACCCTTGTTTTCATAAAAAAAAAAAAAATGATAATACTAAATATAAGTTCGAATCATAAATATTTTTATTAAAAAAATGTGATTGAAGAGTTCCCATCAAAATTTAAATTGGTAGTTAGTTTGATTGTTATTCCTAATTAATTAAGGTTTAAGTATTTATAATAATATGTTTGTGTATATTTCTTTGTTTCTAAAAATAGGACTAAGTACAAATATTAGCAATAGACAACTCAACTCATAATCTCTTAGTTGAAGGGTTCTTCCATAGTGATAGGGTGTTTGTGTCCATTGGATATTCATAATAGTGCAATTGTCGGTTGCTTATGCTCATTGAAAGCACTTACTGAAAAAAGACTATTAATCACTCGTAATGCTAATATTGGCGTATATATGATTGGATATGGCAAATTTATGACGTGCAAGCTTCATGGAGCCTAACACTACTTTTGTAGAGCGTATCATCCAATGGGATCATGCTAATTTAGCATACTTTTGTTGTGTTTCCATGGTGAGTAAATTATCAAATTTTGCATTAAAATGACTACTACGCATCAATGGTGAGGCTTACAAGAAGTGGCGAACAAAGGTAGATACATCTGGCGAGCTTTATTCTTTTAAAAGTAATTATATTTAACTAAACAGTTTGAATTAGTTACACTCTTTCCAAATGAACTATGTATGTGGGATCGGTGATAAGCACACTCTAAGTAGTGGTGGTGTTCACAAAACTCACATGTCTTAGCATTTATGCATAAAAAACTTTAACAATATGTGTTTTCATTCATACAATATTTAATATTAACATTTGAAATCTGGATGTGTGATGTAAATAAGCATTCTCTGTACAGTTGATTTTTATATTTTAAATCTTCCTTTTTTTAACTATCCAGTATAGTGAAGTTGAAGTTCTATTAATAATCAAATGAATTTATTTATTTTATATGAAAAATTGAAATATTTATTGTTTTCAGATTTTAAATAAATGTAAAATGAAATATAAAGCAATGAGATAGGAAGCCAAGTTATCCTTCAGGGAGTTGAAAAAGTTGTTGAGTTGATGTCAAAGGACAAAAGTATGGGTACAGATGGGTGGACCCGAGAACTATTTTGATCTAATGGGTAAAGATTTCTTCACTGTTGTTGAGGAGTTAAGGACTACTTGTAAGGTTTGTGGTTCTTTGAATGCTACTTTTGTGGTTCTTATTTCGAAGGAATCAAAACATGTTTCCTTCAATGATTATAGGCCTATTGCTCTATGTAACTTTGTTTTTAAAGTTATTACAAAGCTCATTGCTTCCAGGTTAAAAGACAAATTGGCTTCTTGTATTTCAGAGGAACAATTTGGGTTCTTGAAGACAGATTAATTTTTGATGTTGTAGGTCTTGCTCAAGAATGTATGCATTCAACAAAATCTAGGAAGATGTCTTCTTTAATCTTGAAATTAGATTTAAGGAAAGCCTATGATAAAGTAAGTTGGAATTTCCTTAGAATGTTGTTGATACAAATTGGGCTAAAGTGGGAGATGGCACAGTGGATCATGGGATGTGTTACGAGTGTTAATTTTGCAGTTCTGGTGAATGGCTCTCCGATAGACTTATTTAAAATCTTTAAAGATTTAAGACAAGGATGTATGTTTTCTCCTTTGTTGTTTATTCTGGTGGTGGAAGGCTTTAGTAGGATGCTGAAGAATGCTAGCTCAGATGGAAAATTCTCAGGTATTAAGGTGGAAAAAAGTTTAGTCATAACACACTTAATTTTTGTTCATGATGTGGTGATCTTAGGGGTTGGCTCAATTGAGGAGTGGAATGAGCTCAAACAACTTTTATCTGTGTTTTGTCAGGCTTCATGGATGGAGGTAAATTGTTAGAAATATCGCTTTCTTTTTAATAATTTTGAGTCTGAGAAGCTAGAAAGGATTGATGATCTTTTTGGAATACCTATAGTTAACATGGATTGTGGAATGAAATATTTAGGTTTTTATCTGAAACCCAATGATTATAGAGTTTCTGATTGGTATTGGCTTCTTCAGAAAATCAAAAAGAGAGTTGGTCATTGGTCTTTCTGGTGGCTTTCTTTGGGTGGCAAACTGATTCTTATTAAGTCTGTTCTTCATAATTTACCAGTCTACTGGTTCACTTTAGCTAAGGTTCCAGCTAAAATCATGTCAAATATTCGCCATATTTTTTGAAATTTCCTTTGGAAGGGGGCTAGGAAGTCCTCAGGTTATCATCTTGTTAACTGGGATTTGATCTCCATGCCAAAATTTCTTGGTGGTTGGGGTATCCGGAACTGAATTTGGTTGCTCAAGCTTTGGTTGTTAAGTCACAATGAAGGGCTCTGTTCGAGACAGGTTTGTGGAGCAAAGTTATGTTAAAGAAATATCTTAAAGGAGTGGATGTGATTTTCGAGTTGTGTTATGAGAATTATAATTTCATTGTAGCCTCAATTTTCTGTAGAAATCTTATGAGTTTTCTACCACTGTTAAAGAATTAGCTTGCATGGTCTGTTGGAAATGGATTTAGGGTTTTGGTTGGGAAGGATCCATTTGTGGGAAGTGGACCTTTTTTTGAAATTATCGTCTGCCCTTTTTCATCACCTTCACTCTCTTAAGGTCTTCTCACTTGCACATATTGGTCATACATCTTTGTTAAATGTGTCGGGTACTCAGGACTGGTTAACTCCTGATGATCTTTGTCTTGATGGTGATCTGGCCTTGGAATGGAATTCTTATTTGTTGATGTTGAGATGCAGCGGGGTTTCTCTTAGCAGTGAGGAAGACTCAATTGTTTGGACGTGGAATCCTTCAATAGGTGTCGTTACTGTTAAAGCGGCTTATGATGCTTTGGTTGCTCAGAATGTGATGGTGGAACCTGAATGGTGGCACAAAACTTTATGGAAATTGTAGATTCCTATTAAAATTATTATATTTGTTTGGTTATGTCTTCATGATCGTATTCTCACATGTGTAAACTACAAGAGTAGAGGTGGAATTGGTCCATCTGTTTGTATTTTATGCTTAAAGGATGAAGAGATCACGCAACACATGTTTGTGACCTGTGAAGTTACTCAGTTTATTTCGAAGGAGGTTTGTGCACAATTGAAACTCAATGCTTATTGGAATTTATTGTCTTTGAATGAAAATTTATTTTCTTGGTTTCTAGCTTTCCCGAGGCACATGATGGTTCCTCTCTTTGTTCTTTGGCATGTTTGGCGCTACAGGAATAAGATTTTGTTTGAGAACTCTCTTAGGAATGATTATGGTCTGTGTTCTAGGATTGTGGTGGCTATTAAATAAATGCATTGTTGTGTAGAGGGTGATAAATTTGATTTTCTTATGAACCCGATTTACTTTGGTCAGAGACCTTTAGGCTTTTTTGATGGAGTTGTTGCTGGTGGAGATTGTGGTGTTGGAATTGTTCTTAAGTTGAGTGGTGATCACTTCTTTAGGATCCATCTTGTTGTTGGAGCTAGATCGAATGTTAAAGCAAAGTTACTTGGTTTGTGGGGTCTCATGATTTTTGCTTTGAGAGTTCATATTTATGAATTAATGGTAGTGGGAGACTCCAAGGTTATTCTTGACTGGTTTGTTGGAAAGTCTCGTTTGAATGTTTTAAATTTGCAGTATTGGATGAAGATCATGGATCTCAAGCACTTGTTCAGTTGGCTACAATGTTTTCATGTCCATAGACAGTACAACTCTTTGGCAGATTCTATGTCAAAGCTTTCTCTTGGGAAAAAGATTGGTTGGCTGAGTTTTGAAGAAGTCTTAGAAGACTCTGTAATCAACTCTGGATCTTACCTCATTTTCTGAACTCTATCTTCAGATGGGATCCTTGTTACCTCTTTTTTGTGAGGAGTTTGATTTTTGGCATTTGGATATTGCGACAACTAGATGCAGAGTATATAGTTTTGTGATTAGATTGTGATAATTACTGATAAAAGCATATGTTTTTGAATAGGTTTGTGGATGATAGAAATATTTTTGAAGAGATATTGTATTCGACATAAGTAGTCATGACTTATGACTATATATGTAATACTATGTACTAGAAATTTTATTTTGATTATTAATAAATAATATTGAAACTGCTTTTCCGTTAAAAAAAAAAATACTCAAAATTAGTTTAATTGGTCGATCTATCTCTTTAAAACTTATTGTCATAAAAATCATAGATTATAAGTTCAAATCCAATTATTATCCTAACTAAAATCAAAATTGCAAAAATGTTATAATACTTTATTTATAGAAAAACTAACAAACAATTCAATTAACATAAGTATAAATTTCAAAGATTTTGAATGGAAAAATATTTTTCTCATTCTACATTTGGTGAATAGAAATACTTATATTTAATAATTTATTATTTGCAAGTTTTTTGAAATATATATTTCGTTATTTACTAAATGAATATAAAGATTAAAAAAACATATTATGTATTTAATTACGGTATCCAGTCACCTCATTCTACATTTGGTGAATAGAAATACTTATATTTAATAATTTATTATTTGCAAGTTTTTTGAAATATATATTTCGGTATTTACTAAATGAATATAAAGATTAAAAAAACATATTATGTATTTAATTACGGTATCCATTCACCTCATTCTACATTTGGTGAATAGAAATACTTATATTTAATAATTTATTATTTGCAAGTTTTTTGAAATATATATTTCGGTATTTACTAAATGAATATAAAGATTAAAAAAACATATTATGTATTTAATTACGGTATCCACTCACCTTCCCACTTTTGGTTTTAAAAGAATCATCCATAAATTAAAAAATTATCTATTAATATTTTTTAATATTATTTTTTCAAAATTTATAATGAAATTTTTAAAAGATTATTTAAAATTTCTAAAAGATAAAATGATCAAATCAAGAGCGTAAACTTAAAGTGTTCCATCGCTATTTGGCATCTTAAAGTGTTTCATTACTATTTGGCACCTTCAAAGATACTTACAAATATATAAAGTTTGAGAAAATCTAAAAGAGTATATAATTTATAAATGAGTAAGGGGCTAATTGTACAATCTCATTTATTAAAAAGGATTTATTAAAAAGGAAATATAAGGAAGATTTATTTGTTATTTAGTAAAAGAAAATATAAGGAAGACTTATTTGTTATTTAGTAATTGAATATGGAAGTTAAAATGATTTTGTAAGAAGGGTGGTGGTGGTGCTACAAAGGGATTTTTATTGATCATGTAGAAAAAATTGAGTTAATTTATGCATGGGGACTAGGAACCTCCTCCAACAATCAAACTAAGGCATAAGCTTTATTATAAGGTTTGTGCATGTTCTTAAACTCTCAAATTCAATCTCTTATAGTGGTGGGAGACTCAAGCACAAGCATTAAGTCGATGACCATGAAATCCCCCCAACTAACTACAAGTTTGCTTCCATATTGGCTCAAACTCATAAAGAGGTTATCAATTTTCAAAGGATCTCCTTCTATCAAGTCTTAAGGGAAAATAATCAACAAGTAGATTCTCTTGCAAATGCAACAACTAACTTAAAAGTGGGGGAGCTAAAGACTAATGGTGCAACAATCTATCAAGCCATACCATAATCAAACTCTATGCACTCAATGGTAAATACTAATCCAATAATGATCCACATGTCAATCACGTGCCTACCTCAATTCCAAAGCGAAGCAATAAGCTCTAAGAGACCTAAGCTCCCCCCTCGCATGCTTGATTTCATGGTGAATTAGGGATTTGACTCTTGGCTAGATTATATCACAGGTATGGGATTATGGAGAACGATCGAGTGAGGCATCAAAGGGGCTGTGGAAAGTTGTTTCACATGGTTAGTCGATGCTTAGTCAATATTGTTGTTGTTTATAGGTTGGTAACAATCAGTCTCGGTCTGATGAAGTTGAGGTATGAAGGAGATTTAGCATGGTTGTTTGTTTTGAGTCTTGTTGATATAAGGGAGCTTCAATATTTACAAATTTTACTCGAATTGGATCATGGCTCCCCTAGTCTGATTTGTTTAAGCTCGATTAAACAATCATAATTAAATTAGGGGGTTTTTCTATTTGCCTACTCTAGATTTTTGTTTAGGTTCTTCAAGTTTTTTTTTTTCTTAGAAAATTAAATTTTCTCTTTAGTCTCGGTATTGTGTTTTCTTGTGTGATTTGGCATTGGCTCCTGAGTGTTTTGTTGGACATTTAAGAGAAGTCCTGAGAGCAGTTATGTGGGATTGTTGGCTTGTCAAGTTTCAATTTTAGGCTCTGGTTTGGTTCTCTGTCTTTGGACTGGAATTAATGGATTTCAAAGAACTACAAGAAATTAGCAGAATTATTTTCTCCCGTGACTAAATGATCCAAAATAACAGAACCTCCATATTTCCAGTCACCTCCAAAGTCCATGACAATGAACATCGGTCCATCTCTCAATTTGTTTATATTATGGGTACATTAGTTCAACAGAAACAACAAATTTCCACCCTTGAAGTTGAATGCAACATGTTAAGGAATATGGTAGTCAACTTGTGCAAAGATGCTCAATTTGGGGCATCCAACCAGTGAATGTTCGTGAATTCCAGTTGAGGGGAACTAAAGGAAGAGGATATGACACACCAATTGATCAAGAACATGGAGATCAAGAATCAAGATTTTGTCCCCCAGATGGGGTGATAGTGTCGCCCAGGTGTCAAATGGAAATGACAGGCGACGACCAACATGGAACCAACCACGTGACAGGCGCGTGCGCTCCCCTCCCTCCCGCACCATGCATTTAACACATCTCCATTGTAACAAGAGCGCCATTACTCCTAGTGTGCCCTGCTCTGGCCTCTCATCCCCTCGATGGATCAATTCAATGGATCAGTCTTTACTATGCTCGTGTGTATCCTCTTCCACCAATACTATTTGCACCATGAACCTCACCAGGCGTGTTCGCAGCTTTACTCACTCTTGGTCGAGTCCTCCAGTGAACTTCACTCTCCCCTGCTGCTCCTTGGCTTCATTAACTTTCTTCCTGTGCTTGCTTTCCCTCACCATGCCTCAGTGATGCCGAGACAACGAGGGACATCTAAACGCGGCTCGACTTGGCAACCAAATCGACCGCGCTCGAGCCGCGTTTGGCACTATGTCCCCCGCCTGCACCCTCTCACAGTTCATCATCCTCCTCGCCAACCTCCTCGGTGCAGTCTGACCATAGCCTCAATAGTCTTTCACCCCTCTCCTCGCCCTATGCATGCAGGATCGAATGGTTTGATCTCCCGGGAAACTCTTTGGGTTTCAACCCAGGGCCAATCTCAGACTTGGCCTCCACTTTGGAGCCAGCTCCAATCATTCCTCCCAATTCTCCTACGAATTCGGCACATGAGACTTCGCCAGTCCATTCGCCCCCAACCCAAGCTTACCGCTCCCAAGCTCCGAGTGAAGGTTTCGACGCCAACCATGGACATCAACAAGAGCAGCCTCACTCTTGCGCAGACTGTGTCTCCTGCACAAAGATACAAGAATGCCTTGCAATTCTACAAGGCCCGGTGTTCGAATTACGAAAGGATTTGGACGACCTGCGTTTTCGCCTGGAAATCTTGGACGGGAAGGGGACACAATTCCTGCAAATGCTTTCAGCCTTGTATGGATTGTGCCACCCCTCAGATGTGGAACGAAATGCATCAGGGAATGAACGGTTGATCCTGGTACCAGTTGTGCACATGAAGTCGGAGGAGGAAGCAGCACCAGACATGGCTCCAACGCTCAAATCCACCTCCTAGGACGCGTGGCCACACTACAAGCCTACAACCTGAACTGCATAGGTGTCTCTTTGCATGGTCTGTTGGATGCTTAGATTCTATTTTGCCACTTGTCGCTTTTAGTTATATTTTGTCTGGTTTGACTTATGTCAGTCTTAGTCGGAATAGTAAATCGGTTTCCCCTATGGGGCGATGTTACTTCTATGGTTAGACGTTGTCCTATGACTGGTATCTCGATACATTGGTTCTCGACCTACTAGCTCGGTTGAATTGGTTTCCCCTCGGGGCAATTCAGTTATTACAGTCTGGGTTAAACTGTTGACGCTGTAATTTTTTTTTATTTTGAAAGGCTTTTTATAGAATCTTACTTACAAAAAAAAAAAAATTCAGGATTCTGTCCCGACCAACATAGGCCTGGAAGAGGCCACCAATCGTCACATTTTCCGTTGAGTTAATGTGTTTTAAAGTTATTAACATATTAGGCATTTACTATAGAATCTATAATAGCAACAAGCATTAGGAAGTTTTATATATGTAAGTTTTGTACTTCGTATGCAAGGATTTGTTGATCTTACCTAGACTTTGTGGACAAATCGTATGATGTAATGACATTGTCTAGCATACCTATGGCCTTTTGATAATACAAATTCTCGAGTTTTGGGTTTTTTTAAAATGACTTTATAAGATAAATAATCATTCCTATGATATAAATATTGATGAACCTTTTCCATTATATTAATGCAAATAAAATATCAAATGTTGTAATACAAATTCAATTTCAAGCAAATATGGCTTAGTAATTTTAAATTGAGATTTTAAAGGGGCATTGCCACATAATAATTATCAAAATTCAAGTATTACAATGGAAAATTATTCAAAACTTAAGAGACCTATAGAAATAAAAATAGGGGAGTACAAAGAAAAATTTGGACAACATTGAGAAGATAAACTTTCAAACCCAGTAGCGAATCCTGAAGGTTTGGAATGTTTTTCATACAATGCTCTACACATGATCTTCTTTAAGGCTCATATTGACTTGACAATGGAAGCTCTTTTCATCAAGTGTTGATCCCTTGACATGGCTTCCTTTCTTCCTTTTATCTTTTCCCCGAGCATAAATTTCAACACTTATGATGCCACTACTTCCTAATAATTGATTATTTAGTTATTACTTGCATAGTTAGCATATAACCACTAATGTTCAATTCCCTAAGAGTTAGGTTACAAAATGTTGAAAAATGGTTATAGACACATCCTTAACTGCAAACTACAAACAATTTCATTTATTTACCGACGACGTAGATGGGCCCTTGATAGTTACCACTAGGTGTTTTCTAATTAATTGAACAATTTGGTTTCTATATGTATCTAGTTGGAAAGTCAATGTTGAGCATGGTATGATCCGATTAATCCAAATTAACTTACATCTTTAACAACATATAAAAATGTAAAATGAGACCGTAATTATACATCTATAACCACCTTGGATATTCCAGTGGATGGCTTAAAAAATATATATAAATTCAAAATGACTCTAATGAGCCTATGCTCGATTGAGCGAATATCTTTTTGTATTTTTCAGGATTTAACAAAAAAAAATACACCATTTATATTCTTTAATTATTATGACATATGAAACAAACTTAAATATCAAAGCCTCACAATGGAACACAAATATTTCCCCTAGAAACCCATACTAGAAATCTAACATTCAATGAAGGATTATGCCTTCCAACTTCTTATATTATGGGGATTACAATACATATTACCAAGTTGTCCAAGCTTACTGCAAAGCCATGCAACACTATGGTGTTCTATAGTCCTCTACAATATGCTTGTGTATGTCTTAATTGTTATATATCCTCCACACTCCTACTTATGCTATGGAACAGTCAGTGGCTAGTGAAAAAGTGTACCCCATTCCCTCCTTCCTCTAGGTTTTCTATAGCTAGAATTAGGGTTAGGATTAGGTGTAGGGTTTCAAAACCCTCTTAGAATATCCATTATATTTCTAGAAGTCTGTAGTGGGTTCACACACATTACTAATTTATTATATTTGAATTATGATGAGCTGACATGGTTGCCACTTCGACATGTAGGAAATATTTGGATTGATACCTTGTCAAAGCTAGAACCTTCCTATACATTTTAGGTGTGCAATATCTTGTTGGAAAGATCTCAATGAGAATAACAAATTGCATTGAGGATTTTGTAAGCCAATGGAAACCTTATTCTATCTCAAGGCCAAACAACACTATTTAGGGACTAAAAAATGCACTAAAAGTTGATGCCTTGAATATGATGAAATCAATATCATCTTCAAGATGTCTTGGACCCTAATACCCCTTATATAGATCATCAATAAATTCATGCAATACTTACATAGTTCCATTTTGGATCATCCCTCCCCATTTTGGAAGGCATTTGGTCTCTAGAAGCTTTAGTTTTGAAGGAGACGAGGAAATAATTCCTCAACTTTCTCCTTGTTAATAGCGCTTGGCCTTTGCTAGGAGCTAACCCTTATGGTCCTTTTGATATTTTTTTACATATTTGCGTCCTTTTTAAATTCTATCTATGTATCTAGTGCCAAATCTTCGATGGAAGGTAAGGCTTGGCCTTTTTCATCCACATTGAGCATGGATCACTTGTAGAGTTTCATGTTCTCTACATTTACTAATAAATGAATGCACATACAATGTGGAAGATTGAGTTTATAAGAATTGTTTCCTACCTTTTCTAATATTTTGAAGAGTCAGTATCCCAATGCTTTGATTTTATTCCCCTAGTACTTGCAACCTGTTCTTATCAAGGTGCAACCAAACTCAGTCTCCTACTTAGAAGGTCTTCTTAATCTCGTGTTTATCATGTCTAACCTTGTATTTCTCTTAAGACTTCGTTTGTTTCTCCTAAAACTGTAAATGTATTTGCCTTATCCCATCTATGAACTTTTTCCCCTTCAATGCAACACTTGAGATCATTCCCCCTACTTCATATTGTCTATCTACAATATCCAATGGTGGTGGTGGAAAATATCCAAAACAAATTTCAAAAAGGGACTTATTGGTGAAGTGAAAACAACTCTATTATAAGAATGTTGTATGTAAACCAAATTTTCATCCTAGGTCCTTAGACACTTATAATTGTAATCTTTAAAATGTTGAACTAAAGTCCTATTCACTACCTTTGCCTACCCATTAATCTATGGGTGAAAGGTTGTGGATCTATTTGGTTTAGTATCCAACTTTTATTGTCTTGAAGTCCAAAATACACTAAGGAATCCAATATCTCTATTAGAATTGATGTTCCCTAGGATCCTAAAGTACACCAAGAAATTTTCAAATAATAAGCTTGCGGCTTCTTGTCCTTTGATGGTATTCTTACACACGTCATCAACACACACATCTTTATGAACTCGCCTACTACTGCATACATGTAGGCATGCCTTCTTGTGCTCAACAAACCCACAACAAAGTCCTTGGATATGCTTTCCCATGGCCTTATAGGCACTAGAAGTGGGTTATATAGTCCTTTCTTCCTATCACTGGGCATGTTGGTACAACTTAAGTACAACCTCTAATAAATATAACTGCTTCTTATTTCATCTTGGGACAATAAACATACCTCTGCAAGTTGACCATACTCTTCCTGACACCAAAATGACCAACAACCTTAGAGGTGTGATCTTCCCTTATTAGTTGTACACTTTCTTTCTTTGGTACACAAATATTCCCCATATTGTAGAGTAATCCTTCTTGGTGTAACATCCCGCTCTGGCGCACTGACAAAACTTATTCCTTGAGGACACTTGCTCGCAAGTGATCTGGATTTTTATGATGATGAACCACTTAACCTTGATGATGATGCGTCATGATTGATGACAGGATGTTTTACTATTGCTA
>SNQJ01S0037569.1:0-30049 GCA_010110895.2 Picea sitchensis | reverse complement strand
GTTATTGATGTTGAAATTGTGGATTGGTTATGGCATTATTATACTTTCGGCATTTTTCGTTCCGCAATGTTATTGTGAGTTTTGTTGGAAATGTTTAAATTGTTCCCGTCGTTTTGGCCATGAGAAGAGTGTAGTTTGTTGGGCGTTTTTGGGTACGCATCGTAGATAGGAGGGCGTTACACTTGGATATGGTAATAAACATTTGCATGTTCTTGTCCTTGTAGTTGTTGATACACCCCCTTGAAAGTACTCGTTTTCCACATACTCTTTGTTACCACGTGAACCATCACTTTATTCCCAAAGATGGGTGCTAGCTTTGTGGAACTTGAGAGGTTGGCCACTATCCCCTCACCAACTCTCCCCTACACTTTAAACTTAAGAAAGGTTTCCTAGTCAAGGGGGGATCCCTAGAGGTCAAACTACATCAAGTCATTGAGTGTTTAAGGGAGCTTTTCTAACTCAACTTTTATGATGTTTTATTGGTTATTTTTAATCTTATACCTTGATAAATGAAGACAAGTAAAGCATGCAAGGTGTATTTAACTACTTCAATTAAAACAAGCCTTTGAAAGTTGTGAATTGTGTTATGTGCTTGTGATTATGCTGGAAATAAAAGTGGCAAAGGAGCAAGATCCTTGTTAACCCACCTAGCCTAGGGGTAAATAAGAAGATGATGTCTCGAGGCCCGGGGGTAGCAGACATGGAGTGAAGAGAGTCAGATGGATAACACAGCCCATAGAGCCCCTCTTCTCCACCACAGTTCACCATCATCATCATAAGCAGTAGAGCAACGTTCACTACACTAGCTTGGCTCCCAAAAGATAGTAGGTCTTGCTTCATGAGGCAATAAGTTTAGTCTTATGTTAAGTGCCACTTTAATATTTGAAGTATTTGAGCATGTTGCAAAGAGTCCTTTTTTTATTATGGAATGTTTTCTTGGAAATTATACCTCTTTCCTAATTTCACCTTGGTGGTTGACATGGTATTCTAGTAAGTTGGTAACCCTCGGGAAAAGGGTTTCTACCAGGGGGTTCCTTGAAGGGTCATCATACCATTCCTCACTTATACTTACCCCTTTCCACACTTCTTCCCGTATGTTTGCTCATCTTTGGGGTTTTTGGGTGCATTGACCCCGAGAAGGGATTGTACCCAATTTCATGGGAAGAAAGGGTTGAAGGCCCAAAGGTGTTGTAGCTCACATCATACATAAATTCTTTCCTTAAAGTCTTGAGATCCATGAAACGCTCCTCTGAATGAATAAAGGACTTTTAATTCAAAAAAATGAATAAATGATGTCCCACTTGATGGGGGAATGGATTGCAATGTTTTTTATTTTCCAATACATATGGCACTCAATGTGCTCTAACTTCAAGTGGCATTGCGATGCTTCTTTTCTGTCCATTGCACATAACACTCAAGGTCCAGACTTAATAAAAAGTAAAATAAAGGTCTTGGAAAAAGGTTGCATTGTAAATAAAGGGAACTCAAGGATGCATCACACCCTCCACAAAGGCACCCATAATTGAGAAAATATGAACCCTTGACATGTCAAGAACCCCATGCCCAAGAGTTCTCCCCCAACCCACCTCATACTTATCACATGATCTAGATAGGGTATTTTTGGGAAACATTCTTTGACCTAGGGATTGGCCTACCCAATAGGGCACCATGACACCCCTCTCATAACTAAATTTTCCAAAACTCATAAGGTCTTTGAGCATTTGTTTAATTTGAAAAGGGGGGGTTTTATGCACATGTTTTGGTGGTTCTTGTCTTAGATGTGGCTTACTTGGCATGATTCATCTGACTTGTGCACCCTTGGAGGGTGTATTGGTTTGTCTTTGTATGACCTTGCCCAAAGGATGGATGCCATACCCCACAAATGGAAGACCATTGATGATGAGCGTTGCACTTTGATAGTGGAGGATGTTTCCTTTGGAGGATCCCTAGGATCACCGGAGGATGAGATTCCACCCTCTCCCACTTGGATGTTTGCCTTTGTATGCCTAGGAGGTCACACTTCAAGCCCTTGACGTCACCTTTGAGCTAGGATTTGATGGATCACATGGTGGTTTGACAGGAGGAGGCACGTGGCATGAGATATTTGCACATTAGAGCATGACATATGGCCTTTGGAGGCCCAACGATCTCATCTTGAAGGCTCGACGTCTCACTTCTAGCCCTATGTGACCCTTCTAGGGCATGACACCACCCATTTTAGGGTTTTATTTTATGTAAATTTCATTTTTCAAAATGTAAGGGCAAACTTAAGGGGTCAACCTAAGGTTTATAAGGGATAAAAGGTTTCTAGAGCCCAAAATTGCTTGCACTCTATCAATCCTTCTCCTTAAGGCTTAAACCCTAGGGCCCTAATGTGCTAGCAACTTAGGGTTGAAACCCTACCTCTTAGTCTTTGCTAGCGTCATCTCCAAAATATATCGTATTGTTGTTGTAAATACTCCATAGCCCTCAAAGGCACTAATATTTAAGCTCTCTTATGATGAAAGTGATCAACAAACTCTCTATTTTAATTCTATCAAGCTTCCTACTAACTTTACTAACACTAACTTAAGCTAATTGACTAATAAACTTGTAGTTGTTGCAAAAGTTTGCTACAACCATCTTAACGTACTCTAATTCATTGCATACACAACTCTAATGGTGGTATAACATCATAAAAAATTGCTTGAAACAATTGGATATTAATCTTTTGGATATGTGCTAAGTTTTTCCTTGTAAATTGATGCATTTCCGGTCTCTTTTATTTTTTGTTGTTACAAAATTATACTTGTTGTTATAAATTGTTGCACTGTTGCAATTTCATAACAACCATAGTGATTTTCACTGCTTAGTGTCTTAAAGAGGTATTATTTGCATGTTTGTGCTTGGAAATTATTATATATATGCTATAAGTGTTATTGTTTTGGGCAGGTGCTCAAACATATTTATACCTCTTTGTTCTCCTTGACCTAGACCTTTGGAGTATGCAGACTCACAAATTAATGAAGAGTGTAAATTTCCACGGGTTAATCCACGATAGGAATAATTAATAATGTATAAAATAATAATATAAATGATTGATAAAAAAATATGGATGATTTTATTACATTGAATAGCCCATGTGACTTTATGGAAGGTCATGACCCTTAGTCATGCTTTTTAATTAAATTCTTAATTGTTATTTTTATTGTTTATTTAATTTCTCTTTATTTCTTTGTTTTCTTTATTTTATTATTCTCTTGATTATTATGTATATGTAACGACCTTGACTTAGGTGATCAATAGAGGGGGTGGTAGGCTTGGCTAATAAACTTGCTATTTTGATCTCTTGAGGTCACCAGGGAAGCCTCCCTCGTTGTGGACCTCCTCCATCACTAAAATGAGGGGATTTCTTACTAAGGTTACATTGGTAGGATTTCATGTAGTTACGCAAATTTGAGGACTTGTGTTGGGGCTTTGCACAAGTACAAATCTTGTGATAACATTTTGGCGCTATTGTCGGGGAGGATTGAGTCATTCTCCTCAATGGCATATCTTTTGGTAAATTCTCCCAAATCCCTTATCTCTCAAGTTTACCTAGCGACTCCACTGAGGGTAGTTCCCTCACCTTCCTTTGATGATCGAAGAGGGATGCTCTGGCAAATCCACTGATATATTATGAGGTGTCATCTTGCTCACAGCTTTGTGATATTGCATATTTTCAAGTAATGGGATTATGGCACGAAGGTCACTTCACGAAATGTTTCCCTGCCTAGATATTGAACATGTTTTAGGATACCCAAATCACTTTTCTCGAGGTTGGGGGAATAATTGTCCAAAATTTGATAGAGACCCATCCTTGGATATTTCTCATGTTGTGAATTTCTTAAAGTATATTTCAGAGATAGATATAACACATCAAGATGTGCCAACAATATTTTTTTTGCTATCTCTGAGAACAAGATGAAAGGATTTGGTTGAGCATACTCTCCATTCGAAGAGTACACATTCTCTTGAAATATTCATTGAAGAATTCCTTGGAAGGTCTCCCCCAAGAACACAAAGTTATGAAGACATTCTCCATGATCTCATGGTGGCCCTCCAAAGGGAAGGGTTATGTTCTATCCCTATTGAGGAAGATGAAGAATCCAATGACAAACAAGAAGTTGAAGAGAAGATTCATGAAGATGAAGCACTGACATTTGCTTTGCTCTTTGATAAAGTCATCCAAGCTTCCATTCCTCCTACACATGAAGAAGAAAGTGTGGTAAATTATACTCCTTTCCAAGTTTTTGATGATGCTCTATTCTAATATTTGGAACGTGAAGAAGTGCTAGAGGAACCCTTGGATACACTAGTCCATTCATTCTATAATGAAAGTGATTATTTGACTGATGATAGTGATGAGTTTATACATGTTAGGAGACATGAATGGGATGTGACTCATTATGGATTTAATGGAGATCCCATTTATGATATTGAAGGTAATTTTCAATTGTTGTCGTTAGAACAACCATATGTGATTGCTAATGAATTGGATGTTTGGAAACATGAAGATGACATGATTATAGATTTGTTCCAACCACCCAGGGATGACATATTACAACACTCTCATGATGATTTCTGGTCACATCCCGGAGGGTTTGATACTTATTCTTTTGAGCACTTGGATTTATTCTATGAAGAAAATTTCCAACCACTTCTATGCTCTGATTTTGATGAGGGTAAGGACATGATTGGCCCAGAGCGAGATTTTCATGACGAGGGTTTCCATCCTTATCCATTTTCACCTTGTTATTCTGCTATAAATATGGTTGGTAGTTCTCCTCATGATAGTCACTTACCTATGGGGTAGAGTTGTTTTCAACCTATGGTTTGTTGTGGGGGTTTTTGGTTTCGCACACAAGATAAAAAAAAACCTTGGGTTGGGAGCAATTTTTTTTCTCCAGGCCTTGTTTGATCCCTTACCCTTCTCTTTCTTCTTCCATGGGCAACCTTAGAGTTTTCCTTAGGTTCTTTCTCATTCCTTCTCAGTGTTTGAGCGTTGGCTTGGTAACTGAGAATGAGGATTTTCCTTTGCCTAATTATTTTGGCCTTGTCATGGGATGGATATCGCAGGGTTGTGGTTATACCTCTTTGCATGATTTTATCCCTCCCTCCCACCTCCATGAGCTATATTTTATGATTATGTATGATATAATGACTGCTCTAACTCATGTTCTTTATGTGCTTGATATATCTTTATTTTGGTTTATGATGAAGCGCAGGGGTAGATGTTCTGGTGCAATGCTAGGATGGCTTTATTGGTTATATGATTATACCTATCAGTTCAACTAACATAGGTTAGAGTAGGTAGGGTAGGCATTTGCATTATGCATTGCATTGTGTGTGTGTGTGTTGCATCTTTCATGCCATGCTAGTATAGTTTTCATTTTTCCTGAACTTGCATACATATTTCTGATTTACATTATTATCTTTCTTGCATCCTTGCATCTTGTTATGTTACATTCATATGATTTTCATACTCATATTGATATGTTAGAATAAAAATATCAAAAATATATATTTTAAAATTTTGCTTTGGATTTGGTAGTTATTATTTTTTCCATATAAACAGGGGGTGAGTTACACCACCCCTCCGATGTCAATAGTTTTCTTGAGTTTGTGTAGGCACAAGTCATACCAGGAGATGTTGAGGTTCTCATGCATTCTACGAAAAGCACATGTCTTCATGTAGGAGCCATATGTTACCCCCTATCCTAGGGGTAACTAAGGAGATGATGTCTCAAGGTCCGTAGGTAGCAGAGATGAAGTGTCGAGATCTAGATGGATATTGCAACTCACAGAGCCCCTCTTCTCCACCACAGTTCACAATCATCATCATAGGCAATAGAGCAATGTTCACTACACCAATTTGGCTCCGAAAAGACGACAGGTCTTGCTGTATGAGGTAACAAGCTTAGTATTGTTGTAAGTGTCACTTTAATATTTGAAGCAATTGATCATGTTGCAAAGAGTCCTTTCTTGATTATGGAATGTTTGCTCAGAAATTATACCTTTTTCCTAATTTCACCTTGGTGGTTGACATGGTATCCTAGTAGGTTGGTCACCCTCAGTAAAAAGGTTGCTACCGGGGGGTTCCTAGAAGGGTCATTGTGCCATTCCTCACTCATACTTACCCCTTTACACACTTCTTTCCGTCTGTTTCCTCATCTTTTGGGGTTTCGAGTGCATTGACCCCAATAAGTGCCTGTACCTCATTTCATGGGAAGAAGGGGATGAAGGCCCAGAGGTGTTGTAGTTCATATCATACATAAATTCTTGCCTTAAAGTCCCGAGAGCCATGAAACGCTCCTCTGAATGAATAAAATACTTTTAATGGAAAATAAATAAATAAATGATGTCCCGCTTGATGGGGGAATGCATTGCAGTGTCTTTTAATTTCCAGTGCATACGACACTCAATGTGATCTAACTTCAAGTGGCATTATGGCACTCCTTTTCTTTCCATTGCACATAGCAGTCAATGTTCGGAATTAATAAAAAGGAAAATAAAGGGCTTGGAAAAATGTTGCATTGTAAATAAAGGGAACTAAAGTATGTAGCACACCCTCCACAAAGGCACCCATAAATGAGACAATATGAACCTTTGATATTCCAAGAAATCCATGCCCAAGAGTTCTCTCGCAATCCACCTTATACTCATCACATGATTTAGATAGAGTCTTCTTTCGAAAAATTCCTTGACCCAGGGATTGGCCTACCCAATAGGGCACCATGACACCCCTCCCATGCCTAAATTCGACAAAATTTATAAGGTCTTTGAGGATTTGTATAATTTTAAAAGGGGGAGATTTGAGGCACATGTTTGGGTGGTTCTTGTATTAAATGTGGCTTACTTGGCATGATTCATGTGACTTGTGGACCCTTGGAGGGCATATTGGTTTGTCTTTGTAGGACCTTGCCCACAGAATGGATGCCATACCCCACAAATGGAAGACCATTGATGATGAGTGTTTCACTTTGACAATGGAGGATGTGGCCTTTGGAGGCTCCCTAGTATCACCAGAGGATGATATTCCACCCTTTCCCACTTGGACGTTTGTCTTTGGAGTTCCGGGACGTCACACTTCAAGCCCTTGACATCACCTTTGAGCTAGGGTTTGATGGATCACATGGTGGTTTGACAGGAGGAGGCACATTGCATGAGATATTTGCATGTGAGAGCATGCCATATGGCCTTTGGAGGCCCAACAATCTCATCTTGAAGGCTTTACATCTCACTTCTAACCCTACATCACCCTTCTAGGGAATGACATCACCCTTTTTAGGGTTTTATTTTATGTAAATTTCATCTTATAAAATGTAAGGGAAAATTAAAGGGGTTGGCCCTCTTATATTTTGTCGTTGACAATTTTATATGGAAAAATAGGTCAAGGTAGCTCCATATAAATAAAGCACCTTGACATTTCATTTTATCATCACAACTTCTCACCATTTGTGGGAGAATAAGTCTGAAATTCTTGTTATTTTTGGGTTATTGGCTCTTTTCTCTCATCCGCTATCTCTTGGAAGTCAAGTGTGGATGCTTCTTTGCTGATTTTTGGATGGAATTGTTGTGATTAGGGTTTATTTTCATGGTATCTTGGTGAAGTAAGTAAATTTTATGCAATTTTATTTCATGCTATAAATTCTTCATGGTAATTTTACTTCTTCATTCTTGAAACATTGCTTGGTAAAACCCTAAGAGAGCATCATAAGTGATTCCTCCTCTCACAAGGTTAATTTTATCCAAAATTTGTGAAGAAATCCTAACTAGGGTTAGAATCCTAAAGCCCTAAAGTGCTAACACTTTAGGATTTTGGCCCTAGACTCTTGATTGTGACCTAGTTGAAGTACTCAAGAAGGGAGAAAAGGTTGCTAGAGCCCAAAAGTGCTTGCACTCTAGCAATCCTTCTCCTTAAGGCTTAAACCTCAAGGCCCTAATGTGCTAGCACCTTAGAGTTGAAACCCTACCTCTTAGTCTTTGATAGCTTCATCTCCAAAATATATTGTATTGCTATTGTAAATACTCCATAGCCCTCAAACACACTAATCTTTTAGCTCTCTTATGGTGAAAGTGATCAACAAAATCTCTATTTTAATTCTCTCAAGCTTCCTACTAACTTTAATAACACTAACTTAAGCTAATTGACTAATAAACTTGTTGTTGCTGCAAAATTTTGCTACAACCATCTTAACATCCTCTAATTTGTTGCATACATTGCTCTAATGGTGGTATAGCAGTATCATAAATTGCTTGAAACAATTGGATATTAATCTTTTGGACATGTGCTAAGTTTTCCTTGTCAATTAATGCATTTTTAATCTCTTTTATTTTTTGTTGTTACAAACTTATAATTGTTGTACTACTGCAATTTCATAATAGCCATAGTAATTTTCATTGTCTAGTGTCTTAAAGAGGTATTACTTGCATGCTTGTGGTTGGAAATTATTATGTATATATTATAAGTGTTCTTGTTTTGGGCAGGTACTCAAACATCTTTATACCTCTTAGTTCTCCTTGACCTAGACTTTGACTTAGGTGATCAAGAGAGGAGGCAACAGGTTTGGCTAGCGAATTTTCTATCTTGATCCCTTGAGGTCACTAGGGAAGCCTCCCCTGTGGTGGGCCTCCTCCATCACTAAAACGAGGGGATTTCTTACTAAGGTGATAGTGGTAGTATTTCATGTAGTTACACAGATTTGGGCTTTGCAGAAGTACAGATCCCGCGGTAACAATCCCAATTGTTTATTTTTAGCACTTAGCCCTGTAACTAGGAACTTGAATTAATGAACCAATGTATTATAAGAGACATCAAATTATATCATCACATCCTTAACTAAAAGCAACAAGCTAATCAACTATGTCAATGTGTTTCATAAGAATGATAAATGCCATATTAACCCACTTGTTTAAGAAGAAGTGTCGTCAAACCAAACACATCATCAAATTTAGACTATTTTTTCATCTTGAAACACTATCAATTTAAGTTATAACATATTTATGACAAGTTTAGAATATAAATCATTCATCAAATCATGAAGTACTTAGAGGCTTTCATCATCATTGAGATACCATGAAACATCACTAGAATTTAAAGTGTGTTTATCAACGATCTTATATACCAATTTTTTAGTCAATTATTCCTTAAAATTACCACTGCTTTATATCAGAATTTAAATCAACAATCATTCAGTTAGTGACATTCCAACAGTAACAAGTAACACTGCCAAACAAATTTATTTCCTCAAAGATTACTCATTTTTTTTATATGCTCACCAAATGCCAATTACAAGAACAAAGTCAAGATCTGATTTGTCTTACCCTTCTCATGCAAATCGTTTCAATGTGTTGAGCACTAATTTATCATTTCATGGTGTAAGGATTTAAATGCACACAAAACATTGTGAAATATAAATGCCAAAGTGTGCAAACCCAAGTCCTAATTTCTGAACACTGGTCACCAACACTTAAGATATTTATCTAGGAGCATATTTAACAATATGCTTCTTATATATCCACATGCCATAAAGAGTGTAAGATTAATATATTAACACATCCAAGTATTTATATTTGAAGTTACTCAATCATCAAACCCTCATTTGATGCTTTGCCCAATGTGTCGGAGTAAACAAGTAAAGTTTAAACTCTTGTCACGCATGCATTTCCAACGTTCAACATTAGGTGGATTATCTCAAACAAAATTTAGCAATGACATCAATAGGAAAATTCACCAATAACATTTAGATCTATCCAAAACATTTGACATTTAAGCACTAGATCCAACACATGAGCAAATATCCAAATGGTTAAGAAATCAAAGAAACAAGATGACTTGCCCTAAAAGAATTTAAGCATAATCTAGATTCAACCATTCTACTCAAGACTGGAAGAGAAAACAAACTATATCTGAAAAGTTATCGATGAAACCCTAGGTTGCAAAACAAACAAACAAAATAAAAGATCAAATTTTAATTGGGAGAAAAGAAAATAAAAAAACCAGTGCCTATCCTATTGGGCCATGAAGTCAACCAATACTCCTTGAGGCTTGGGTTTTACAATGGATCTTGGGACTCTAGGCAACCCTAAGGTGTACCTAGCAAGTTCCCTCAAGAGGTCTTAGATGCAGTTTTGGAATTTGACGTCTCACATGCTTTTTTTTTGGTTTTAAGACGTATTTGACATGTGGATACAAAATCCACATGTCAACATTTACTGGCATAAAATTTTTGAACCCGTCAAATCGACGTTCCACTCCGTAGGGTACCCATCATAAATTTTGGGTACTTAGTTTCCTATAACTATACAGTGTAACCTCCTACCTAAGCGACCCATTGAATTGGTTTGTTGGAGGAGTAAATAAAACGATAAACTAAATTTAATGTTGTGCGAGACTCCGAGTCCACATACAATGTTAATAATTAATTGAGTATCCAGATGCATGTCCATTTAAGAAATGGGACATGCAGGATTTTATCGAGCCAAGCATTGTTTCCGGTTACGACAAAGGGTCTTCTAGTGAAGATTGTCAATTGCCACCAAAGTTTGTGTATTGATTGCCTCCAAGAAGCCTGAGGTGAATCCCTAAGATATTGATGCCAATGGTTTTGTACTCATCGATCCAGATTTCTCATTCCTGAATCTTGACAACTGTGCCATGAGTTTGGACTTGATGTTGAATGGCATTATATTTGATTCTCTCCTTGACATTACATTCCCACTGGAGTTTTTCAATTTCAATGCAGGGCTCAAACTTGAAAATTTTCAAGATCAAAGAAGCTACGGGAGTGGACAAGATGATGAATCCTCCAAGAAAAACGAACATATCTCAGTTAAACACAAGCATGTTAGGTTAATAATGGGATGTTTTCTAGGACTTGTGACTTCGGTTACAATCATGAATATGTTTGTGATTAGTAATGTATAGGTCTCTTCTCAAATTGTGAGTTTATTTGAACAACATCAACTTATTTCTATAGTTTTTTTTATTAATAGGTTTTTGGTATAAATTTCTCATCACTATTAACTTATGTATCAAATTTTCATATAATAACAAAAATAATTTGACACTTATAAATCTAGATAAAGATTAAAATGGCTGTCATCAAATTTTTACTTGATAGTTAGGATAAATCCGAAATTCCAGGCCTGCTTAGATGCATCCAAGATATAGATGGTGATAGGAGTGTGTTACCAACTCCTTAAGCGACAATAGACTCTATGCCATCCCGAGGTAGGAGTTGGAAAGCAAATCAAGCTTTGCCAACTCGATACTCTAGTCTAAATATAGAAAACCAAGGATTGTGAAGAAAATTTACCTCGTGAAGCTCCTTCACTGTAGCACTTTTCTCTTCCTGTGGATCCTTGCTAGCTTTCTCAACCAACATTCACTTGTTACAAATAAAATCTCTTGCTAGATTCCTCACAAAATAATCCTCAAGAAAATATTAAGCCAATACCAATAACACAAACGAAAATAAGCCAAATAGTTTTTATTCTCCCTACTTTAGTTACAAATGAGGGCAAAGCCTTCTTTATATGCGAGGTGCGCCCTTCTAGAACCATGTAGAAAACCATGGGTAGATACAATACCATGTGCAAAAACAAGGAGGACAAGAACCATGGGACAATACTCAAGTAGTTACAACAAAATCCCAAAATGGAGAGGCAATACCTTCATAAAATAGTGAGAATATGACCAAGATACCACATGTGTGGTCCAATAGAACATAGATAAAGGTGTTCCCTCCTCAAAGTATTCCAACGTCCCATGATCTAGTCAAACGATGGCCCAAAGATGGAGCACCCCCATAAAATGTCCATAAAGTGGTGGTCCAACATGTAATAATGAAGAATAGTCAACCAAAGTAGAGTGTGCCCTCTTTGTAATGCCCATATATTACTAAGGGTCATTAAGTTTCCTAAACATTTTAAGAGAGTAAATTGAAACAAAACTTCATAACATAATATTGACTTTTATAACAACAACTTCAGTAACTTGGATTTATCAATAAATACTAAATGATTTACAGTATGAAATAAATACATAACTTAACAAGTACCTGGATCTGATGCTAATTTCTGTTGCCTCTTTTCTTTGCTGCTGCCTTTCTGCTCCCTGCTACACAGATCAACCCTTCTCAACAGTGGTCTACATATCCGATGAGATTTGAGCCGTTCATTACCTCTGTTATTATCTTCTCTTCACTTATTCCGCATTGGATTGGCTCTGTTGTTCCGCTTAGATCTCAATTTCTCTGCTAGCCTACTGCATTTAGACTTTACAGCATCATCTTCTGAATAATATTTGGGTTTGTTTTGTGGGTAGGTTTTAAATGCATGCCATGAGGTCGCCTCTGTTCGCATTGGCTTGTATCCTCACCGGAGGTTGGATGTTAAATGGGATCCCATTCAGTTGCACTTCGGCCTACACCGACGTTCTTCCAAAGAGAGGGATAGCCATGGATCCCGAGGAGATAAAACATTAACTCATGACGAAGGACGGAGGACGCAGGGTGGTTGGAGAAGTAACTGCTTGAGTCGGTCGGGAGGAATAAGGGATGGGAAGAGGGGGATGTGCGCACCATTCGGCGGGGATGGATGTTGCAGACTGTATTGCTGAGCCAATTGTATTGGCCGAAAACCATTGCATTTTTCCGTGAGCAGAATTTCTATGCACTGTGGTATTTGCTGTGCACTATGGTATTTGTTGTGCACTGTGGTATTGGTTGTGAGCCTGTTGTATTCTCTGTGGACTGTTGGCTTTGTTGCAATCAGGTATTGGTTGTGAGTTCGTTGTATTCCTTCAGGATCCATTGGTTTGTCAGACATAATGAACAGTGTTCTCGATCAGGCTTTTGATCGAGGCACCGGCTAGTCGAGGTTTTAAGATCGAGGGCTGTGGCCAGGATATCCGTAGATATCCTGGAGCTAGGTAGTTTTCCTAGTTGGCAGGGAGGACAGTAGTTTCGGGAAGTTATTTTCCTGTTTGTGGCAGGGTTGATCTGTGTAGTAGGGAGCAGAAAGGCAACAACAAAGAAAAGAGGCAACATAAATTAGCATCAGATCCAAGTACTTGTTAAGTTATGTATTTATTTCATACTGTAAATCATTTAGTATTTATTGATAAATCCAAGTTACTGAAGTTGCTGTTATAAAAGTCAATATTATGTTATGAAGTTTTGTTTCAATTTACTTTCTTAAAATGTTTAGGAAACTTAATGACCCTTAGTAATATATGGGCATTACACTCTTAAAAGGAGAGGGGAGTGGTATGTGTGACCCAAAGCAAGGTACCTCATCAAGTGTGCAAAGTCCAAAAGAAAATAACCAACTTAACCACCTGTAATCAACTGTAACAACCTAGACCATAACCTATAACAACCTGGTCCATGCCTATAACAACCTGTAACAACCTGGTCCATGTCCTCAACTACTTCAACATACCTCACATGTGGTCCATGTGAGAGAATGAGGCACACATGTGGGATAATGTCATCCAAATAAGCAAGGGCACCCTCACAAAGCAATCCATGTGGCACTGTTATGACGTGGCATCCTTGTCATAGCCCGATGCACAATCATGGATCCCAAAGAAGTGACATGCATCCCAATGAAGTACATGGATCCCAAGGCAAATGGCATAGATCCTAATGTAGATAGACATGACTAAATATGGGTACACAGATCCTGATGCAATGTCACGGATCCTAATGTAGTATCACAGATCCCAATGCAACGTCATGGACTTCGAGTGATGGTACACATTTCTCAATGTAGGGTGCCCACTTGGAGTGGTGGGTCCAACTTATTTACAAGCCATTAGGTGATGCACACTTAGTGATTTCTCTTAACACAGCATAACAATAAAGGTTAGTTTTAATATTTACCTAAGTTTTACTAAGGGGGATCAACATTGACCCTTATACATGTGACAAGTCCTAGGACAATGAGTATTTCCTAAGTCCCTAGGCAAAAGGTGGGTGATGTGATGAATAATTATGGAATGGGGAAGGAAAAAAAACTTCATGTGATGACCCTCAAAGTCATTTAATATGCTGCATAGTTCTTGTGATTTTATTCAACTAGATTTTGAGAGATAGGATTTTATATAGGAGCCTTTAAGAGGGAGCTTTGGCATTGAGTTACCTTCCTCGAAACTGTTTCTTACTACCCCTTTTAGCCTTTTTCTTTATATATTCATTTTAATGAACAAGTCCATTTTTATTTAGATATTCATAGACACACATGGGACTAGGGGCATTGACCTGATAGCGAAGAGGCATTGCTCAAGCTTTACTGTTTTTTTCTTTTGACATTATTTCTCTTCACCTCTAGCCTTTTTATGCTTTATTGACTTAGGATTTCTTAATTAGACCTTTTCTGGTGACATTTGATAAGTCAAACATGATCAAGATAGAAAAAAAGAAAAACATGGATGGAATGGAGTGAAACGAAGAAAATAGAAAATGTTAAGTATGGTTAGCATGTGAAAAGTGCTACCTCAACTAGTTTCCTAATAGTACAAACTTACCTAAGAAATAAAAACACTTCTAAAGGAAAACTATGGTTCCTCGAGGTACGATGAGGAAAATAATAAAATTGTAAATGTCATAAATTGTTATCGGATCTCATCTTAATGTTTACCACTTTCATGAATAACTCAGAAGTTGTATCACCACACCTAAATAACCACCAATGCATGGAATAACAAACAGATCAGAGTGAAAACCACAATGTACCATCCATAGTGCATTTGTCAACTAAAGTGTGAGGCTGGATAGAACCACTATACCATGGCTAAGGCAGTCGAATCATCATGTAACTAAGGGATAATAAGTAGAGAATCTACATATGAATGAATTGATCAACTGATCACATGCGATATGGAACATGCCACACCGGCTGATTGGATGGCTCTGGGACTATTACCCCTGAAGGGGCGACACTACTTTCTGTATGCTTCATGGGTGGATGGATCCATGTGTATAATGTTTCCCAGAACTGTGATTTTAGGTGTTGGTGGTCTAGATAGCATATTAGCCAACTTGTTGGTCATGCCCTTCTTATATTTAATCACTACATGAAATTATTATAGAAACATTTATGGTGCCTTACTTGTTGGAGCTTACTATGAGCCTTAAAGTATTGTATAGGCTAGTGATTGGTATCGATGATGGTATACTTACCCAATAGATAATGCTTCGACTTATTTATTGCTTGAACCAAGGAATATAGCTCCTTGTAATATGTAGGGTAGTTTAGTACTTCTCCACGGGATAACTTTGAATGATGGAAGATTAGTCTTCCCTCTTGCATTAATATGAATCCGGTAGCATACCCACCAGCATCAATTTTTATTTCAAAATACTTCTACAAGTTAGGTAGCATAAGGACAAGGGCTTGACTAATCTTATATTTTGGTTATTCAAAGGATGTCCATTGGTTCTTTCCCCATAGTAAACTCTTACATTTGGATATTATAACAAGAATTGGTGTTTCCACAACTGAAAACAATATTAAGAAATTTCTTAAATATTGGGAAACTCCCACAAAAATCCTAGCTTCTTTTACATTAGTAGGACTAGGAAATTTAAGGATGGCCTCTATCTTTGTAAGATAAATGTTTGACTTGCCTCCACTATTAAAATTCTCCAAGTACACCAAGGATTACATTTTTTATGTTTGTTAGTAGTTGATGTTTCCTTAGTGTCTTTGACACTTGCTTCATATGTAACATGTGGTCCTCCCAAGTAGAACTAAAGATCAAAATGCCATCCAAATAAGTTATGACAAATGTGTTACTTTTATAGCTCAGGAGGTACTCCAAATAGTTTGTCTTGTATGAGGAAGTGAGTCGTGACCTTGCATTTGCACTACTAGACACTTGACTTTGTAATAGGCGTTTTATAAAGTTGTAATAAAGTGGCTCTTTTAGTAAAATAACTTTTTGTAAAAGTGACCTTCTATTATTTTATTAAGGTGACTTTATGTCATAAAGTGGAAAATAACTTTAGTAAATTTAAGTGATTTATTTTGGAGGGAATGAATCATGTCCCTTGATCTTATAAAGGCAAGATTAGATCTTGGCCATTGGATTTAGGGATGGGGAAGATGAAAAGTCATTTTCAGTTATAAGAGTAAGCCTAGGGTAGTGTGCAAGGAAAGTCAAGAGAAATTTGAGAGAGAGCTGGAAGGAAAGTGTATGCATAAGATTTGGCACATATTCCAAGATAATTTGAAAGCAAATACTAAGATAAATTTATGTGACAATTTGTTAAAGGTTACAGTTGAGTGGGAGGTTGTACTGTACGGATCTGTATAGGTCGTACATCAAAAAAAGCGGGAATGAAAATCGAGGTTGTTTGTGGCATAAAATTCAAGGTTGTTTTGAGGTTTTTCTTGCAGCAGAAAGGTCGTACAAATCTGACCATACAACACCAGGTTGACACAAAATTTGAGGTGTTGTTTCTCAGCTAGGTCATACAGGTCGTACAGACTGTGGCACGATTTTCAAGGCATGAGTTGGGGACTGTTGTGGGTGTTTGCAAGTGAGTTTAACTTGTGTTTCTCTTGCTTCCAAATGTATTATTGTTGTAGCTTTTGTACTTCCTGAAGCTGATAATAAATTTCTCTTGGTGGGTTTCCCCAAGTTGGGGTTTTCCCTGGTTGGTTGCCAAAATCTGAGTGTGCACACGTTTTTTGTGATTGTTGTTCATTGTTATTTTTCGCTGCTATTTGCTTAGTAATGCGTGTTTCTGCTTATGATATAGCTGAATGTGGGTCAATACATATCAAAGTTCATTTCAAATAGAAATTTGTGTTTACTAAGTGTTAGACAAAAGTCCTTAGTGAGTTAGAGTTCTTTTGTTACTGATTTTCTACATGGTATTAGAACAGGTGCTTTGAGTTATAGTGAGTAGTGTTATTTTTGGCAGGGATTTGTGATCCGAGATCTTTTCATCGTGACTTATAAAGAACTGTATTAAATGAAAATAATTTAATGTGCACCATTAAAGAAGGGAAAACTTAGAAATGAAGAGACATAAGCATCATATCTGAACACAAAAACTTGATAACGGAGTTCGTCCCTGGTGGACTACGTCTCCGGGTCCTGCTCTCAAATGGGTAGGCTCTTTTATAAACTCAACAAAAGAATTTGGCAAATACATGAATATACCTCATTCTGAAATCAAGCTGCATAAATAATGATCAGATCATAAAACATACATCACCACTGAATTCGTGGCGTTGAATTACCCAAAAATGACTGTCTCCATGCTCCGATCCGACTCTGGCACTCCCAGGCCCAAGAGAAATCTTGTCTCGGTTTTCGTGCCCTCTTCACCTGCAATTATGATAACATCTATCTTGAAATCCATGCCAGATTGTACAGTATGGTCGCACACCTTCCCCCCAGCTCTAGCCGAAAACGCATTCTTAAATATTAAATGAGGCGGATGTACCAAGGCACACCCCTTGGCGCATTGGTTAAAGTGGAGTTTTAAAGGCTTTGTTTTGGGCTGAGGTTACGGGGTTGAACATATCGAACTCCGTTTTTGGTAGTGGTTACATATATGTTTATCCATAGTTTAAACCTACACTATGTTAAGCGATCCTCTAGTAACTACTCTAACGACTGTGTAGATTTGGCGCGGTTCGCCAGATTTGGTGGACCCGCCAATTCTTTTTTTAAAACAAAAATCATTCACGGGCTAACATTGGGCATTCTCAGGATGCCACATGTCGCCCCATGATTCGGCCATGTGGCGCTTTCTAATTTACCTTCTCATATGTTGATGTGGCTTGCACTGTCACCGTTGTACTGACACATGGTTCTCCCTTGGTGGTGCCACTTGGCGTCTCATGGGGGTGCCACGTGGCACTTTCTTATTGGTCTATATGGACCCTTGAAAAGTCCACTGGTGGGTGACATGTGGCAGCTTGCGGTGCTTCCATGTGGCATTTTGACGTCATCATCCATACGATGATGTCACCCTTCCATGTCATCTGCTGACGTCATCAATACGAACGATTATGTGTCCCTTGCTGATTGGCCATGGTTGACCGCATCTTTGACCACGAATATCTTTCAAACTGTAACTCCGTTTGATGTTTCGTTTGCGCCGTTAGAAAGCTTGCGACACACTCTTCATGATCATGCCATTTTCACTGAGTTTTGGGAACTTTGATTTTTTTCCCTTTCTTTGTCTGTTGAAGCCATTCTGAGCGTTCTGAGTTGCCTCTATGAGTTCCGAGTTATTACTAGCCTTCTTTGGATCCTTTTTGGATCAATTTGAAAGGGGGAAACTTGGTTGTTTGTTTTTTATTGGACAGTTGAGAGGAAAATGGTTGCTTGCATCAAATATGAGGATCGGTTGGAAGGGATTTCCAACTACGTGGAATGGAAAGTCATAATGTTAGCCATTCTTAGGGAGACCAAACTTTGGAGCTTTGTCAACTCTATAGTAGTTGTTCCCACAACATACCCTATTTGTATGTACACAAGGGAAAGGAAGCCAAAGCTCAAAGGCTTATTCTGGATATAGTGAAAGACTCACTTATCCCACACTTAGCTGAGAAGAAGACAACTTATGACATGTGGGAGACACTGAGAAACTTGTATGAGGTGAAGAATGAGAACCGAAATATGGACTTAAAGGAAAAGTTGCATGATACTAAGATGGATAAGGGTGAAAATGTGGCATCCTATCTTACTTGGGTAGCACATTTGAAAGATGAGTTGGCTGCAGTTGGGGAGGTGATTTTAGATTCAGAGTTGGTGAGGATAGCCTTGAAAGGATTCACCAAGGAATGAGAAGCCTTCATGAAGTGTGCAGTGGGTCAAGAACATCTTCCATACTAGAGCATATCGTGGGACGATTTCACTCAGGAGGATATTTGAGAAGGATCTCAGAGCAGTGGACAGAAGGGATATGGAGTTGATGAAGAGAATGTTGCTATGGCGACAAATAACAAAGTAAAGAAGTAGGGGAGTTTCGAGAAAGACTTGAGAAAAGTCATATGTTTCGTCTACAACTAGTATGGCCACCTTGCAACCCAATGTCCGGAGAAGAAGAAGAAGAAGAGAAAAGAGAAGATGGGCCCGTTGCAATGACAACAAAAATAGTAGAGGACTTTTCGTACAAGTTTGAAAGGGAATTCTCATTGGTCACTCTCGTGTCAAGTGTCATGAGTACTGGATTTGTGTGTGACAATAGATGGATCATTGACAATGGACCCTCATGTCATATGACAGTAATATGGCACATATTCCTCACTATCACAGAGACAGGTTCAGACCGACTAGTTGAAAGCGAAGGGGAATGGCACGAGCAGTATGTGGAGTTGGAAGGGTCAAATTTGAGCTCGAGTTTGGACAACTCCTAGTGGTTGATGGATTTCAATTTGTTCCAGGGCTGAGGGTTAACCTACTCTCAGTGTTAGCCTTGGCAGATGCGAGATATGCAACATTTTTCAAGAGTGGACATGTCTTTATCTATAGAGAGGGAGAAGATATGGTTGAGCCACAATTGATTGGTGATCAGGTTGATAGGTTGTACATTGTGCGAGGATAACCTACAATTGGAGATTTAGAGTCATATGAGGAGCAGGAGGCTCTTGAGACTATAGTGGGCTAAGGACTCAATCTCGAAATCTGAGGGAAGAGAGGGAGTCTCTTATAAGCATGAACATGAGGCTCAACTGGTGTGAGTGGACATAAGCTCAAGGTGGGAGAGTGGATTATCCTATGAGCTCAAGGTTCAGAGTGGTTTCCAGAAGGAGGTCTTCAGGTTTGAGTTCAATGCAAGTGTTGAGGTTGGATCCAAGTTCAGAGGGAGCTCCTACTACAAACAATGTGATGGACTTGAGGACAAGACCAAGTCATGGTGATGCCAGTGAGTACCTCCCTCACTAAGAGGGAGTGTTAGCTTTTATAATTCAAGAGGTAATCCACATGTTTTGTCTTGCATGTGGAAGTGACCTTGCATTTGCACTACTAGGTACTTGAATTTGTAATAAGCGTTTTATAAAGTTGTAATAAAGTGACTCTTTTAGTGAGGTGACATTTTGTAAAATTGACCTTCTATTATTTTATTAAAGTGACTTTATATCATAAAGTGCACTTATATCACAAAGTGGAAAATAACTTTAGTAAATTTAAGTGATTTATTTTGGAGGGAATGAATCATGTCCCTTGATCTTGTAAAGGCAAGATTAGATCTTGGGCATTGGATTTACGGATGGGGAAGGTGAAAAGTCATTTTCAGTTATAAGAGTAAGCCTAGGGTAGTGTGCAAGACAAGTTAAGAGAAATTTGAGAGAGAGAGTTGGAAGGAAAGTGTATGCAACGGATTTGGCACAAATTCCAAGAGAATTTGGGCACAAATCCCAAGACAAATTTATGTGAGAAGTTGTTGAAGGTTACAATCGAGTGGGAGGTCGCACTATACGAATCCGTACAGGTCATAAAACAGGAAAAGAGGGAATGGAAATTGAGGTTGTTTGTGGCATGAAAATCAAGTTTGTTTTGAGGTTTTTCTTGCAATAGAAAGGTCGTACAGATCTAACCGTACAACAACAGGATGGCAGAAAATTTGAGGTGTTGTTTCTCAGCGGGGTCGTACAAGCCATACGTAATTTTGTTACTGATTTTCTACAAAATGAATCTAGGAATGGATGCACTACATGATTCATTAAACACATAAAAGTAGCAAGTGCATTACTCAAACTAAAGGGCATTATTAACCACTTGTAAATACCTTGCTTCATCTCAAAGGTATTCTTCCAATTGTCTTCTTCCTTGATCCAGACTTGGTGATATCTAAATTTCAAATCCATCTTGATGAAGTACTTTTCATGTTTTTGCTGACCTAACAAGTCATCGATATAGACATAGGGTACAAATTATTGAGAGTGATCTAGTTTAGAGCTTTGTAGTCAATGCACATTCACCAAGTCCCATCCTTCTTTGGTATGGGTATGATTAGGGAACTACATAGTGAGGTACTTAACCCTATGACTCCTTGCTCCAACATTTTTTACAATTGCTTCTTCACTTCATTTGAATCTACCATGGACTATCTATACAGTCTTACATTTTGTAGAGTCTATTGGTAACTATATCTTGTACTCCACTTCCCTCTTGAGTGGTCTTCCCTTTGGATATTGAAACACTTCTTGGTATGTCTACAAAATCTCTTCCAATTGGTAGTTATGTTAGTTCATACAGCCTTCAAGGATGCCTTCACACTTGTTGAATTAGTGTCTTTCTAGTTTTATCTCAAGAAAATAAGCGCATACTTCTTAAAGAAGCTAATCAATCTCTTGGCTTGGTGTGCACTCACTAGAGAGATCTTAGAATTCCCCTTGTGTGCACTGGTGACAAACAATTTACCATCCATGATTAGGTGGTATTGGTTTTCCCTCCTTGTGAAGATAACATCCTTGATATATGTATAGGGTTTGTCAAACACTACACCATAAACATCACAAGGCACTAAATCAACTTTTGTTTCATCAATAAAATTTGCACTAATAGCAAATCTAAGCTTACACTGATTAGTAAGTTTTAACTCTACATCCTTATTCACCCAACCCAAAGGGTATGGATGAGGGTGATCATGCACTTCTAAACCATGCTTACTTACCAGGTCCTCTATAATGAGGTTTTCCTATGAATTGGAATCAAACAACACATCGAATTTGTTTTTCTTGATTTGAATGTAGACATGGAATAAATTTGTCATCTCCTCCTCCTCTTTGTTATGGAGGTTACTGAGGTTCACCTCCTTTTGCACTATTATGCAGACACTATTTTTGTCCACACATGACTTTATTTATGTGTCCTTTCCTACATTCATTATAAGATTCTTATTCTTGGAATTCTCTTACTTGCGGATCCTAGGATTAAGCTCTAGATGCAACTTCCAACAATTTTCTTTTGTGTGACCACCAATGTTGCAATGGTCATAGTGGTTATTAGGTTCCTTGCACACATGCACAATGATGGAATTCTTCTTAGTTTTCTCTTTTCCCTTCTTCTTCTCACCCTTATTGAAATCTCCATGTTGGTATGTCTACTTCAAACCGTTTGGTTTCCCCATCTTCTTGTAAGATTAAATGTATTAAGCATGTACATAGGCCTCATTAGTGGTATTGAGGTTGAATAACATAATTTGCCTCTTTACATTATTGTGAAGACCACCCAATTACTCGATGACCACATTTGGGTCCCAGGGATTTATTTCCAACTAAATGGCTTGTTTCCCATTTTTTTAGCATACTCTTGTACACTCTATCCTTTTCTTTATGATAATAATGCCACTATATTCTTTGCTCCTCTTCAAACCTGATAGGGTAAAATGGGACTTGAGGAGGTATTTGAATACCAACCACTTAGTTGTTGGTGGGTCTCCACCTCACAAGGTCTCCACCTAATGAACCCGTGACATAGCGTGTTCGTTCATGGGATACTAAAGAATACCCCTAATTTCACTAGATATTGATAAATACCTCCCCAAATCCTTTTGTTTAACCCCCCTCCCAATACATTTTTGTAATAAAAAGCCCTATTTTTACTAGATATCCCTTATTTTTACGAAATACCCCTTTTTATACCCCCCAATACCTATAAACCCCCTCGTACCCTACACCCCTCCCAATACCTACAATATATTGAATCTATTGTTCATAATTTAAAAACCCCCTTTATGAATGAACGTAATAAGATATTAATCAATAAGGTGAAGCCCCCATGGTATTGGTGCACTTTGGGATCCCAAGGAATGTCATTTCTAATAAAGATACTAGATTACTTAGTGTATTTTGGACTTCATTATGGGGAAAGTTAGATACCAAACTAAAGAGATCCACTACCTTTCACCCGTATATTGATGGGTAGGAAAAAGCAATGAATAGGACTTTAGTTTATCTTTTTAGAGGTTACAATTAGAAGCATCCAGGGACTTGGGATAAAAGTTTGGTTTACATACAACATTCTTATAATAGAGTTGTCTACACTTCCACAAATATGCCCCTTTTGAAATTTATTTGTGATATTTTACACCATAACCATTGGATATTGTATTTGGACAATCTAAAGCAAGGACAACGACATCAAGTGATGCATTAAAGGGAGAAAATTTCATAGATAGGATGAGGAAAATACATTTACAGGTCTAGGTGAAACAAATTAAGTCTTTGGGAGAAATACAAGGCTAGACACGATAAACATGGGATTGAAAAGACCTTCAAAGAAAGAGACATAATTTGGTTGCACCCTAATAAGAGAAGGTTACAAGGACCAGGGAAGAAAATGAAAGCATGAGATATGGACCCTTTGAAATATTGGAGAAGGTAGGAAACAATTTCTATAGGCTTAGTCTTCCACCTTATATGCACATTTACTTGTTAGTAAATGTGGAGAAACTGAAACTCTACAAGCCATCTATGCTCAATGAGGATGAAGAGAGCTAATTCCTACCTTACATTGAGATTTGAAATAGGATGCATAGGCATAATTACCAAAGGAATTCTACAAAAGAATATTAGAAGGACCAGAAGGGGTCAAAAACAACTTTGGAAGGTAGGATCGAAGGGTCATTTAATAGCAAAGACCAAACGATATTACAATGAGAAAGTTGATGAATTGTTTCCTCATCTCCTTAGAAACTAAAGCTATTGGAGACCAAAATCCTTCTCAATTTATAGAAATGGAAGAAGAGCATCGAGAAGGATTGGTCGATGAAGTTGAAAGAAGATTCACAAGCTTGGAAGTTCAATTAGCTTATATTTCTAAGAGTATGATTGCACTCATGCCCACTCTTGAGAAGAATATCGACCTGATTTTAGAGAAGCCTTAATTTCATGAGAAACAAAAAATATCATGAGGAGTTGAATAAAGAGAAGGAAGAACTGAAGCTTGGAAAAAGTGACTCCAATAACCAATCTTCTTAACACATGTTTAAAATGGAAGCATAGGTCAAAATCAAGCCCTATGGAGGTGAGATACACACACTTAAGTTGAATCATCAATTGCAACAATTAGAAGTTTGTTTTAGTATGCAAAATGTATGAGAGGAACAAAAAACATATATTTCTAGACTTGATGGGGCAATCACACCGATGCCCTTAGGTTGGGGGGACATAGGGGTTTCACCTTATCGACCGATATCTTATCACGTTCATCCATAAAGGGGGTTTTTTAATTATGAAAAATAGAGTCAATGTATTGTAGGTATTTTGGGGGAATGTAGGTTATGAGGGGGTTTAAAGGTATTGGGGGGTATTTTTACTAGATATCTCTTATTTGGTAAAAATAAGAGATATCTAGTAAAAATAGTTTTTTTTATTGGAAAAATGTATTGGGAGGGGGGTTAAACAAAAGGATTTGGGGAGGTATTTATCAATATCTAGTGAAATTAGAGGTATTATTTAATATCCCACAAATGAATGCACTATGTCACAGGTCCATTGAGTGGAAACCTTGTGACCCATACATTTTCAAAGAACAAGATCACAACTTCTTGTTCTTTGATGGTCTTCTTACAAGTCATCAAAAAACACATTGTTGTGAACCTATCTACTACCACATACATTTAGTCATGCACTATTGTCCTCAACAAACCCACAACAAAGTCCATGTATATGCTTTCACATGGTCTTGTAGGAACTAGAAGTGGGCTATATAGTCCTTGCTTCCTATTAATAGGCTTGTTGGTACAACATAAACTACAACCTATGTTAAACCTCGCTATTTATTATTACATATTGGGCCAAAAAACATACCTTTGCAAGTTATCCATAATCTTCCCGAAACCAAAATGACCACCAATATTGGAGGTGTGAGCTTCCCTTATTAGCTATTATCTTTCTTCCTTTGGTACACAAATCTTCCCCATCTTGTAGAGTAATCCATCTCATAGATTGTGATCAAAATATGCTTGTTTTTGTCCTTGTAACTATTCATACACCCCCTTAAAGTTTTCATTTTCCACATACTCCTCTCTATATGCTTCATGGGTGAATGGATCCATGGGAATAATGGCTCCCAAAACTGTGATTTTGGGTGTTGGTGATATGGATAACATATCAATGAACTTTCTAGTCATGCCCTTCTTATAGAAATCCCACTCATTTATAGTTTCTTTCTTATTGGAGCTTACAATGAGGCTGAAATAATTGTAGAGGCCGATGATCAATATTGATGATGGTATCCTTACCCTATAGATAATGTTTCAACTTATTTTTTGCTTAAAGTAAAGCATACGACTCCTCAACATATGTAGGGTAGTTCACTTCTACTCCATGGAATATATTTGAATGATATCAAATCAATCTCCCCCCATACATTAATATCGACCTCAACATACCCACTAACATCATTTTCTATTTCAAAAGACTTCTACAAGTTAGGTATCGTTTTGACCAGGGTTCAACTAATCTTATATTTCAAAGGATGTCCATTGATTCTTTCTCAATTGGAAACTCTTAGTACTGGTTTATATAACATGAAGTGGTGTTGCCACAACTTAAAGTTATGCTATGAACTTTCTTAACTTTTGGGCAGCTCCGATAAAAATCCTAACTTCTTTGACATTACATGCCCCAAGTACACCAAGGACTACTCAACAAACTCACAATTATTTATGTTTGCTAGTAGTTAATTTTCATTAGTGTCGTTAACACTTGCTTCATATGTAACATGTGTTCCTTCCAAGTAGAAGTAAATATCAAATGTTGTCCAAATAATTCATGACAAATGAATCTAGGAATGGATGTAGTACATAATTGATTAAACACATAAAAGTGTCAAATGCATTATCCAAACCAAAAGGCATTGTTAAGCACTTGTAAATACCTTGATTCATCTCAAAGGTGGTCTTCCAAGTGTCGTCTTCCTTGATCCAAACTTGATGAAGTACTTTACATGCTCGAACTTCGATCTAACAAGTCATCAATATAGGGCACATGGTATGGGTTCTTGAGAGTGATCTAGTTTAGAGCTTTGTAGTCAATGCACATTCTCCAAGTCCCATTCTTCTTTGGTACTTGTTACCACACAATCTAGAACCTTAGTGCAAATCCCTCACAAGGCACAAGACTAGTGGAACATCAGAATATGCTACCACTGTCACCTAGGTAAAAACTTCCCTCTCTTTAGTGAAGAAGCAAGCAAATCCAACACAAGGGAGGATTCCCTAGTAGCCACTAAGAATCCTCAAGCAAGACACAATCAAGTCTACCCCCCGCTCCTCGGAGTAACTACTCAAACTACCACCAATGAAGTAAGATAGACAAAGTGTTAATAAGGTGGTAAGACAAAGCAATTTCCAGATTTGAAGTGATGAGGATCTAGGTCAATTTAAGATGTTTTATAAGTCAAGTCAAGGCTCAAGATCCCCAGACACCTAAAATGAAGAAAAAGCCTAGGGATATTGTAAAACTTGGAAGAAAATATAAAATTACACCAATAAAATAAGTTATTACAACAACAAATAAACTAGTCCTTTGACAAGTAATAATTAAATGAATAAAGAGGGATAAAACATGAGCTAAATCAAGGTTTCATTAACTAACAAAATCAAAAAATTAAGGGGCATATAACAACCCTAAAACCCTAGATGCTTTTACCTAAAAGGATGTAATAAAAATTCAAAATTACAAATTAGGGTTTTCACAATGTTTATTAGGTCAACAATATGCATAAAAGTAAAAAATTCTAGGTTATTTATGGCTGATTTTTTTTGTTGTTGTTGTAATAAAAACCTAAATTAACCCTAAAACAATAAAATGAGAGTGATTTTCATAATTAAATGATTGACCATTGGTAGAGTGACTATTAGGTATCTTTTGGAGATAAATGAGCGTATTTTTTAGGGTGATGCATAGAGGTTGTTCACTACTAACCCTAGGATATCCTCCTAAAATGATAAGGACAATTCAAGGGAAGGATCTTCACTAGTAACCTTCAAAGATATTTGATAAGAAGGGTTTGTTGAAGAATAATCCAAGAGAATTCTCAACCAACAATAGAGAAACAACATTATGCTTAAATTAATTCATAAACAAAACCACAAGATGAAAAGTGACCACTTACTCAAGAAATCTTTCATCCATCAAAACCCTAGTAATGAATATCCAAGTAGTAGCAAAGAATCCACAAGCACATCTTCCCCCCAAAATCGCTCTAAATAGCTATCTATAGCATTCTTGATAAGATAGAAAAGCAGAAGTAGACAAGTGGTGATATATATCCACAAGTAGCAATTATTCAAAAGTGCGAAGTGCTACTCTTATTATATGAGAGATCCAACACCCTTCTCACACAATAGAAGCCCTAAAAACATAAAGTAATGCCTTTATCTCTCTCAAACCCTAGAAATAAGGAAAAACTACATAAAAATACATGATACATGATTGGATAGGTCACTAACATCCCCAATGATGCCTCCAAAATGAAGTAAATTAGCTTGAACATCAAACCGTCCCTTATAAATGTGCTCTAAATATCACACATGTGACACCTTTTGCCTCATGAAGGGGACAAATCACTCCAAAGTGATGTCTAGGGGCTCAAAAGTGAAATGTTTCCATGAAAGGTTGCAATGTTTCATCTTCATGAGGTGTGTCATGTCCCCAAGAGGTGTGATGTCCCATCAAATGGTTCCATATCACCATCAAGAAACCCAACTGTCTCATCCAAGGTGCCCCATCATCATTAAGGTACAACGTCTCATCATAGAATTGCAACGTCCCATCATCAAAAGTTCCAATCACCATGGAAAAGGTGCCACATCATATCTCAAAGTGTAACATCCTCATGTAAAGGTCCAATTCCCTCTAAAGAAGGTGGAACACTCTCAATTAAGTGGTGGGGATGGCCTCCATCGAAGTGTGCAAGTATCCCCTCAATATCCTTCAAAGGATCCAAGTGTAAACCAAGCATGTGGCTATGTGAAATCCATCATCCAAGGAGGGGCTCATGTAAGCCAATGCATCATGAAGATCGGAGGTAAGGAACACAATTCAAACACAACATATAAAGTGAGTCATGTCAATGCAAAGGCCATTAGATAGATCTCACAAAGTATCCTCTTCAAACTTCACACTAGCCTATAAAGTCATACAATTTTCCAAGTTTAGGTATTGGAGGATCATTATGACCCCTTATTAGGTGTGCCATTACCTAGGATAAGAAGTATGTCCCGAGGAACGCATAAAGGAGTATGTGCAATGGTATGTGGTATTGATTGGGGTTTACTTCATGGGTGGATTGTCATTGACATGCAAGGTCATGTATGATAGTCATCCTCACGAGGGCCTTTGTAGAGGGAGCGCTTTAGGGAATGAGTTACCCTTTCCTCGGGGCAATGTGTCTTATGACTTCTTGCTCCAACAACTTTTGAAACTGTTTTTTCACTTCATTTGACTCTACCATGGACTATCTATACAGTCTCACATTTTGTAAAGGAGAGTCTGTCAATAACTATATCTTATTCTACACTTTCTTGTTGGGTGGTATTCCATTTGGATCTTGGAACGCTTCTTGGTATGCCTACAAAATAATTTCAATTTTATCAAATTAATGAAACCTTTAGTAAAATTATTTAAGAATAAATTAAAAAAATATAATTTAATCCAAAAAATTAATTTAAAGTATTAATCAAATCAAGAAATCATTGGTTGAATCATTTAATCAAGTTTGTAAACATCTTTAATCAATATCTTCTTGCATAACAAAAAATTCACCTTGAAAAATGGTTAAATGTTATATAATGACATATGATTACCACATAAAAATGACATTAAATGATTATAATTAGAGTTAAACAATATATAGCATCTCAAATTTGATTTCAAAATAGAGAAATCATTAGTGATGTTAACCATTAACATGCACAATACATTTTATAAATCAAACAACATCAACATCAACATGAAATGAATAGACATAATAGACATGAATGATAATATGAAAATCAATATAGATGTCAAATATACATCTCAAATATGTCAAATATGGCATTTCAATTTTTTTGTTTGTTAGAAATGTGTTATCGCACAGTTTGTAGCTAGGAGTAAAGGCTATAAGGTAGAAGGCCAAACTGGCGTAACAGGAACCTATCCCACCCAATGTCACCGCGATGGGTAGGTTCTTTCTCTTTAGGGAGGTCAGGCCCGGGGGAGACATCCCTAGTGACTTGGGGTTTTGAAAGGGCAAAGAATAAAGGATAAGGACAAATTCCCCTTTCACAAGTCACCACCCAAAAGATAGTCCCGGCTAAAGAATCAATAATAAAGTAAACCCCCAATGAAGAAAACCTGCCTGGAACAAAGCAACAACAAACTAATATATGCAAGCTATATTTCAAAGGGTTAGTACTTCATAAGACTATCTGATAAATGTATATGAGCAATATAGCAATAAATGTTGACGAAGTCATTGTTCATTAATAACAATAAAAAGATATGACACTTCACCAATAAATATTGGAACAATGTGGCGTTCTATATAACCAATCAACACTTTATTCAATTAATGCCTAAACCACAATTCAATTGCTCTTAAAACAAGACGTTGCTGCATCAAAGATGAAATAACCAAAGATGACGTCAACAACTTAGGGTTAGTAGGTTAGGGTTAGTGTAGTTAGGGTTTCAATTCAAAAAGGTTTGAGAGTGTTTTAGATCCAATTCTACTTCAACGATGGAGGTCTAAGATCAGTGCCTTGGGGTTAATGGAGTCAATTTAGTAGAGGAGGCAAGGGTTGAAGGAGGATGGCTAAGGACTAGAGGGAAGAGTTCTGAAGTGCTGCTATGGCAGGGCCTCAAAATCAAATCCCTAGGGGAGAGAGGCTCACTTCGGTGTTGCTAAAGCAAGGTCGTGCTCTCTCCTCCTTCCTTAGGTTGACTTGGCAAAAACGGCTAGCATGAAAGATAAATCAAGACAAGAGAGTGCAATGAGGGAGAGTGTTGCTACAACAAGGCTCTATCATCAAACCCTAGAAGAAAAACAACCCTAGGT
>SNQJ01S0037568.1:48774-102887 GCA_010110895.2 Picea sitchensis | reverse complement strand
GATAAAAAAGAAGAGCTACACTACTAAATGAGGTCAACACTCTTATAGTGTTGTGATCGAACATTCCTCCATGGCAACCTGGAACTGACACACGAGGTTTATCCTAGAGGAGGTGTTAGTTGTATCAGGAAAATGATTACATTAAGTATTTACCTCTATATTCTCACATGCTATCAAGTATAATCCTTTACAAAGACTGCTAACTAAACTATAGTGGTTACTTGTAAAGGGGTATTCATCAATTTGTCATGTGTACCTCTGAATCTTATCAACTTGATTAATCAAACCTGGAGCCTTGTCCTCAAGAATGAGTGTGCTTGTTTTTCTTCCAAGTCTCCTTCACTAAATATGAGGAGTGCTTTCTTCAACCTGTCTTATGTACTAAGACAATATGATTTCTTGACATAAGGTTGGGTTAGAGGATAAACTCTATGATCTCAAATTTTAATCCATCTAATACCTGACTCAAATTTTGACCAAAGGTTAGAATGATGGTCATAGCTACAACATGAAACACTAATCAAAATAATGTCATAAAAAATAGATGCATATCAGAATAATCACACCTGGGTTGCATCATTCCTCTAAATGTGTTGGATCTTGAGATCCTTCTATATCTATGGCAAGAGATCCCTTCTCCTACAAATACCCTTTAAATATTAACCGTTTAAACATGTGTGAGTACATACCTCTGACGACATTTGCAAGTACATGCACGATCTAGTAGCATTGGTAATGATCACCAACTCTTAAGAACTTCAAGGGTGACTGCAAATGATACTGCAACTGCAATTGATACTGCAACTGGTTTTGAGACTACAACTGCAACTGCAACTTAGGTTTTTATGAGGAAACCCTAATTTTTCAAAATTCAAGTTTTGAAATTATGATCCAGGAGATAGATGCACTGAGCTAAGGTGAGTAAGCTAGTGCATTTAGATTTCTGAAAACCCAACTTTTACCCCCTCAAATTTGACCAGCGGATTTCTGGAATGGTGCTTCTGGTTTTCTGGTACTTCTGGTACTCTGGTTTTCTAGTTTTCTGGTACTTTTTGAAAACCAGGGTTTCACATTCCGGGAGATCTAGCCACTGAAAAGTTGCGCTGAGGATGCCAAAGTGATCCTTGAGGAAGGGCACACTTTTCTAATTTTTTTGGTGCTGAAATACTTCTTCAATAAAAATCCCTAATTTGCATGGACGACAATAGTGACGTTTTTCGCTTTCTCTTGTGAAAGATGCTCTCGTCAGCTTAGCTCTGATACCATGTTAAGGTTTAATCTATTATTAGAGTTCTTTTCATTTCACTAGATAACAATATCATAAGATAGTATCATTGAGAAATACACAATCACAAGAGACACATCATTTATCCTAGGAAACCCTCATGGGGGAGAAAACCGAGCAAAACTTCCTTATTATAGATAGCCAATACAATGCCAAGACATAAATAAAAAATATATAGAAAGTCCTCTACCAAGAATTCGCCTCTCTCTCTCTCTCTCTCTTCTCCAACTACATCTCTGAAACTTGATCCTCAATGATCAAGTGAGTGTGTGTCTAAATGAGGCACTAGCCTCCTTATTTATACAACTCTGGCACGTGTGGAGGTGTCTTTTCACTGGCAGGGATGAATTCTCAATATGGGTGGTTAAAACCACCTTTAATATATTTTGGGGCACCTTTAATATATTATGGGGCCCACTTCTTATTCTTCCTATTACAATTATGTNTCTCTCTCTCTCTCTCTTCTCCAACTACATCTCTGAAACTTGATCCTCAATGATCAAGTGAGTGTGTGTCTAAATGAGGCACTAGCCTCCTTATTTATACAACTCTGGCACGTGTGGAGGTGTCTTTTCACTGGCAGGGATGACTTCTCAATATGGGTGGTTAAAACCACCTTTAATATATTTTGGGGCACCTTTAATATATTATGGGGCCCACTTCTTATTCTTCCTATTACAATTATGTTTTGACCAATCCGCAAAAGGGGATTTGGTCTTTTACAATAGTCAACATGATCAATCTACAATAGGGGATTGATCTAATGGATAATACAACAATAATAATTAGAATACACTTTGCAGTTACATTATTTCAACAAATGACTCCCAAGGTTCCCCCGTACAATCCAACGAGTGTGAATAAAGGAGTTGAAGTCAAATAATCAAGGGAATCTTCCAATCAGGAGCCAATGATGTGAACCCACTGTTAAAGTGAAGAAACCTTCCATTGATGCATGGAGGATCTAAGAAACTGAATGATTTCTAAGTCTTGTTCTTGGATAATGAGCTGAAGTCGATAGGAAAAGACTGGTCACAGGAGGGCCTTGATGTATCCGTCATCAATGACATGAAATGAATAAAAAAATTGAGATAGATCAGAGTATGAAATGATTTGAAACTGACACATGGAAGTCCAACATGGTAGAAAATTTATAACTGCAGATGGCTTAATCGATAAGAGGCTTATTAAGGCTGGACTTCTCTTGAACATATGAACGACATGAAAACGATCTTGGAAACATTGACTCAAGGAAGACCTAACATATGGACATGCGGATTGTCGAACGAGAGACGAATGTATTTCCCAACCCGTATACAATGATTAAGGGGGTGACATATTCCAGAGAAATTATTACTACCACTAACATGGATACAGAGACACATTTCTTTCCCAAATTCCCCCCCACCATTTCTAGTGAGTACCTCTTCATTTTTACGTAATATTGTGGAGGATAACATATGCTTGTTGATGTAAGATCATCCTTTGGATGAGTCCCTCATAGTACATTTAACGAACCCTAAGAAGGAGTGGTTCGTTCCTATATGGGTCTTTTGATGTTTTGTTTAACGAGTCCAAAGAGAGAAAACTCGACGGTTTTTCATGTTTAGAGAGTCTGAAAAATACTTAAAGAAAACTCCATCAGTTCCTTTTTCGTAAATTAATCCGATGAGACCAAAAAAGTGATAACCTTCCTCTCATCAAATTTTTTCTTCAAATAATTTTACAAGCATGAAAAGAACAAGGTCGCTTGATAATATTTTCTTTTTTATGGAGCGTGAAAAGAGCTTAAAGGATACTCCATGGGTTTCATTTTTGTGTTACCATTATGAGTACGAAAATATGACAAAAGTATACTCAGTTACATTCTCATTGATTTACGAGCATGAGAAGGAACAAAACCTAAGCTCAATTTTTTTCTTGAAAAACTCTAAAAGGATCTATACATGGGACGAATGTCACTAGAACATTTGGGTCAAATTCTGACGGCGCATTCGACACAATTGCCACTTTATATTGTCAAGAGAACGATAAACCACAGACCCCCTCAAATGTCATTTCATATGACGTCGCTTTTCCGACGACATAGATTTCATCTTTATTGCAACGTTTCATGCAGACACGTTTCATCTTGAATTTGACTATCCAAGCCCCATATAGTTGTCGTAATATCAACGTCTTAGAGGTGGAAAGATCGACATCCTAGACATGGAAAGAGAGACGTCTTGGACATGGCAAGAGTGACGTCTTGGACGTGGCAAGAGCGAAGTCTTGGAGGTGGGAAGAGAGGCATATTAGACGTGGCAAGTGAGACGTCTTAGACATGGCAAGAGATATGTCTTGGATGTGGCAAGAGAGACATCTTGGAGGTGGAAAGAGAGATGTCTTGGAGGTGGCAAGAGAGACATTAAGAGGTATCAGCTTCGACATGGTTGCTATAGGAGAGAAACTCTTGGAGGTGGAAAGGGAGACATCTTGGAGGTGGAAAGAGAGACATCTTGGACGTGGAAAGAGTAATGTTAAGAGGTATAATCTCCGACATGGTTGCTATGGGAGCGACACTCCAAGACGTTGCAATAGTGACTGTGTTGTAGGTATTTAAAAGAAAAAATACAATATCAATACTGAGATGAACAGGGACATTAACCTTTGATAAGATACAAACCATATCAATATTTAAATCTATATCATCAGTCTTAGGGAAGGTTGGTTGAGGAGGAGGATTAACTTCCAATGGTAAAGAGGGTCTTGTCTAATGAGGTTTAGGATCACTAGGATATGTCTCCGGTGTGTTATCACACGAACTCACAATTTTTTAGCTAAAGTCCAAAATGTCAAGTGCAATCATGCGTAATAAGACTACAAAAATATACTAGAGAGTAAGTCCCTGTCTTTAGAAAGGATCAAAATAATACTGTACTTTCTTGGGATCTAATACAAGATCCTATATACCAATGAGATAGCTAGGAAACAGAAATTCCAGAGCCTTCACTGAAACCTCTAACAATTTGTTTGAAATTTAGCAGAAAATTATATCATCAATAATACAACTTGAAGTCATTGTAGGTATTTCTTTGTATCCTTTGGCTAGCACAACTACTTCACACATAGCATGCAAGTGTTCTGTATATATACATTGAGAAGAAGAGCAATCATAGAATGCAAATTGTAGCAATTCGAAAGAACCATAACATTTTTGGACTCCATATATAAAGATCATAATATCTCATGCCAAGACATTTGAAAATGTCAAACCATGTAAAATTCGATATCCCAATACTCGGTCAAAACAAGGGGCGAAAAAATACAAATTTAAATACTTCAACAACTATAGCAGATTTGGTTTGCAGATATACAACACATATATATTCCAAGTTTAGTTTCAAATAACAACCAATGTTAACTATCATATACACAGTTAATCTGTGTAGTAGATATATTAAGTGGATGAACATCACAGTCATTTTTCAAACATGATCCAAGAACATGACATGCCAAAGAAGAATATTGTGAATTTGTTCAAATGGCTTCCTGTATTGCACATTATGAGGAATGTGCACATCCAAACTGTAGACGCTCTCACAGATTTCAGATAGAATCTCAAGAAAAGAAACATCCATATATCGAAATACTATATTCAAGATATACGTGATATGTTATCTAAGTCTGCAGATGCATCCATTTAGCCAGAATTATTTACATGCTCACATTCATCAATCCATTCAGAATACCTACAAAAATTTTCAGAAATAAAAATGGCTAAGTCATCCATAGGTCTATTTATTACTCCATTGCATATTAAATCCCTCTCCTCCAATTCAATAAGGACGACCTTTGTTCAATAATTCAAACCTCTATAAATATCAACTATTCAGCTGATCTAACTACACTACTAAAAAAAGGCATGTGCCAAAACCCTCTAACTACACTACTAAAAAAGGCATGTGCTAAAACCCACACACTAAAATATATGGTTCAAAAATACGGCATCGAATGGGTTCGCTCAATGCTGTCAATTCCAATTATCCAAGAGAAGATATTATGTTTAATAAAGTCTCAAAAGTAGAAAATTCACTTGTGAAAAATAATACTACATAAAAATAACCTTAGGAAAAACAAAACCACTAACCATTTATTGAGGAAAGTTGAAACCTCCCAAGAGACTCACATGAAGCCTCCACGATAAGATCTTTCCAATCCTTGAATGAATAAAAATGTAAGAACTAGAAAATTTTCAAACTGCAAGGCTTCATATAATCAACAGATTAAAAGTCAAACTACAAGGCTTACTTTATGGGAAACCAAATAATATAAGACCTAGAAATATCAAAAGAAAAATAAACAAACTACATCAAAATCACTCTTAGAGATTCAACCTAAGTTGGGAAAAATAACATGCCACTTTGATATCATAGGGAATAGTTAATCAAATATACTAAAGTTGAAAACTAACGATCCATTGCCTATTTTTATGGCTCAACATTAAATGCGGTCAAAGTAAGAATACCAAAGGGAATATATTTAACTAGGTAGGTACACTTTTGAATTAGTGTCATGTGCCATCCAAAGTCCCATTCATGGAACTTTGATCAATATTTAACAATTATCACCACACAAATGTATGGTAGTTAGCAAATTTTTGGGGAGGTTGACTCATCATTGGCAATCCTTTTTATAGCACAGTAAAAATGCTTAAGAGCCTACACCAATGTAATGGGAACAGACGAAGAAGAAAAAATGAACGAAATCACGTTCTCGCAAGAATGAGTATGTATAAAGTTCCCACGAGAATGAGTATGTATAAAGCAAAAAATAGGAGAAAATAGAAAAATAGAACAAAAACGCCATTCCAAGAGAATTTAAAGTGTTGAAAATCCACGGTGAGTTGTTTCAATAGAGACTGTGAGGAAGATTTTGTTTTTTATCTTTAAGAAGATATCTTCGAGAAAAAAAACTTCAACGATGTGCCTAAAGATTTTCAAGAAAATGTGAGCCAACCTTCTAGTGCAGAGAACTTGAATCATGAATAATTATCATGATTTGTTGTGCAAAAATCAGTTTAAGACAGGAAGATATGGGATTGTTTTATTCCTGCTGACAAAGAGAAAAAAACATATTTTTGAACCTGCACTCACTTGATTTTTCAGCAATACACTAATACATGATAAATACGAGAATGAATGTAATATGTTGCAAAATTTTGATTCGGAAGCTAAAATTGTTAGAAATATTGTTGTCATTGATGTCAAACACAGGGAGAGACTACATATGTCATTGATGTTAGAAATAATGTTGTCATCGGATTTTTATTTTTTTTAATTGGACTAAATACTTTGGTTTACATTTTGGTTCTTTGTGCATCTTTTCTTGTGGTAGGAACATTCATTACAGTATATACAAAGAAAAAAGATGAATCACTTGAAGAACTAGGTCAGAATGAAGTAATTCTAAATTCTTTGGATTCTCTGTGGCTAACAAAAAAAGAAACATATACTTTTTGGGATTCTTCAACCATTATTTTTCAAAGTGCATGATGTCAATATCAAGATTTACAATGTACCAGCCAAGATTCTTTGTTTGGATGAAAAATAATTTCTTAAGGAGGCATAATGTTTTCTATAAGAGATAGTGACAAAACCAGGTAGAATTTTGACCCTTTCGGTCAGACAAGGATTTGAACATAGAGGACACGAGAAAAAATTAGGAGATTTAATTGTACAAGTGGAGGAAATAATTGATTAAAAAAAAAACTATGGTTGAGATGGTTTTCCACTGTGTTTATATGTCAAACTAGGATCTCTTCTCCAAAGTGAACCCTTTTTAAAGATATTTAGACTCCACTATATTGATTTCCAGAAACGTTGCTAACTCTGTAGAACATTAGATTGTGTTGTCTATAATCACTGAAAGTTTTGGGTTGCACTTGATATATTCCATGCACTTGACATAAGACAAGAATATCTACCAGTTGAGTGATGTGCACTTGCTTATGTTTTCATTTAATTTGAAGATGGATTTGAGTGTGAAGACGGAGATATTCATGTTTTCATCCAACAAAATTGTGCATGGAATATCTAAAGCTTATTTCAAGAGGAGTCAAGTACATTCAAGGAAGAAAAGTTTGTCGTTGGAATATCAAAAAGGTTTCCACCTTTGCGAGGAATGTTTCAAAGCATCCAAAGACCTAGCAGGAATTTCCTCTACCTCATAATGAAGAAAATCCGAGCGATTTCAATCTGTCTGATATTTAGAAAAATTGTGCTTTGGCTATTGAACATATATCTTTAAGATTGGATGCCCTAAGGATTGAACTTTTACCAGGTTATATGAGTGAAGGGATACATCGGCATGGGAACAAGTTTATGCCATTATTGGGAAAGGGCTATGGAATAAGTGTCTCACCTTGGATTTTCACTCTAAAGGCCTTAGAATCAATTGCAAAAAACATGAAAACATGAAAACATAGATATAAGATCATTTAGCTAATTGATCAGTGATGATCATTAAAGCATCAATCATTTAGTACACATATAACATCAATCATAAACATTTTTCATCAATAGATTGTAACATACTAATAGAAAACATCAACCTCAAAATGAAATAGACTCTAGAGCATCATATTCATTACCAAAGAGTTGTAAGATTCAATCAATAGTTCAAATTTCAGACTTCAAACTTCAAGGTAAACTATCATATAATGTTCATAACTTCATTATTTACAAACTAATCTATAATGAAGAGTCAAGATTCATAACTATGGAACTATTGACCATATTTTTATGCTCAAATCTTAACATTTTGCAAATTGATCTCATTAGGTATATACCAAGTGTGTGACCTCAGAATTACTGATCAAGAAATTTTAAACCATATGAACCCAAGAATTTCAAAGTGCATAATCAAACTTGGAAATCATCCATCAACATAAGAAAGCAATAATTCCAAAGAGTTGTTATGTGACCATGCTCAAACCAGATATCTCAGCAGATTTAGATGCATTATATGTAAGGTTCGGTTAAGTGTCTAATGTTTCAAATAACATTGTTTTGTGTGGATAAAATTAACAGATTTAACCACCAAAGTATGAACAAGTCCTTACTTCTGGATTACACCAGCATCATTGTGAATTTATTTATACATCTGTTGATAAGTCTAGATCAAGATTTTAGCGAAGTTTTACGATTTAACCATGACTCTTCAGGCCAAATCAAGAAATCACTAAAATTTAGAGTTTATTCTTCTTATAAATATTTCATCATGTATCATTAAGCATGTTGAAAAAATTTGTTGCAAGTATAAAACAATCAAAGAATGCTTCCAACATAATGTGTGGAGATGCCAAGAGATTGTCCATAGACTACTGTAATGGAATGCCACCGTCTTAATCCTCAAGCTACATGATTTGAAATAAGCACAATTTGCTTAAGAATATCTCAGATTTACTAAAATACCATGATGTATCAAGTTCATTAGTAGTGTTGAATCTTGTTTGGAGATGACAAATTTATGTCAAACCATAGCAGACCTTCAGTTCAAACAGAATTAGAATTCAAGTTGTGTTTAGTGGATTAGACCTTCAAATATGTAATATCTCTTAATTTTCAATCCTTGGAGAACTTAAAATATGCATCCATCAAGGAATGACATTAGGAATTAAATTGTTTTCAGTGCAGTGCCAATGATTAAAGCATGGTTGAGGGAGCTCCTAGGAGAGGTGTAGTCAAAGAATTTATAAATCAAGGACAATCCATTGGCAATTCATACTAAAAATGTCAATGGAGTTTATCTGCAGAAAAAACATGTGGCTATAGTGCAACTCTTAAGGTTGAGTTGAAATACCTTCATGATTATGTTGGGATCGATACAATCACAGGTTTAATAACAGATGGAAAAGTTGTTTCCCTTATCCAACATGAATGGAGTCCAAAGTCTTTGATATCCATTGGGGAAATAACCCTTGCAACTTAGTGAATCTAAATAACCTTGATGCAAAAGAAAATTATACAGTGGCATAATATTGCAATGGAGAAATGTATGCAACATTTAAAGAAGTTTTTTTATGCATTTTATATAAAATTGTGAAAAAATATTCCTACATGAATTTGGTATCACAAAGAGCAGTTTCACAGTGTATTACGCTACCAATAGGACTGTCTTTTGTAGATTGGACGAAAATTCAAAGGAGGACTCCTTTCTGGTTGAAGAATCAATGAATCAAGGCCTATATCTCACTGGAGAATCTAGAAGAGGATTGTCATCATCCAAGAAGCTTGTGGAGTTGTCGAAGACTCAGTTTAGGATCAGGGTTGGATTCCCTTAAAATAGGATCTTATCTCATTTATTGTAACTAGATTAGATTTTTAGCTATTTGATCCCTCTTTGGAGGATCTCAGTTAAACAGTGTAAGGCTATAAAGCCAATCATTTCTGCAGTGTAATTGAGGGGGAAAAGTAGTCTCGAGGACTATGTTTCAAGATTGAAGACTCTTATGCACTATTTTATGAAGAAGACCTTTGAATATATTCTGGAATTATAAGTTTCTTTCACTGTTATTGTTTAGACCTTCATATTTTGTTCTTTTATGTACTTATGAGTTGAGTTTTATATTCATTACCTTGTTTTCTTAATTATTAGTAACTGTCATCTTACCTCTACATTAGTAAACTAAAATCATAAGTAGTTATTTCTAGTTATATTCAACCCTTCATATGTTTTTAATGTATGTGATGTTGTTGATATAGTTAGTTTTCTTCATCCATCTTATTCAACAAATTATCTGATCAATTATCTCTAACCTCTCTTGCCTTATTCTGCAAACCAGTTATCCATTTTAGTCACATCTCATCTTCAACCCATCTATGTGACACTTTCTGTTTCAAATAAATGAATATAAATTTCTTAATCAAGTAGGGAAATATGTTAACCCTTTACCTTACTAAGATCTCTCTTTAAAATTGGTCGGGTAGAAGAAGACTATTTAAGAGTTCATTAAATTATTTACTCTATTAATCTTTACTAATTTCTTTTGATTCTGGTTGGATATTACAGCTATTGGAGGAGAGTATTTTTCTGTAACGTCATCTAGAAACCTTTCAACTTTATTCGATTTGGGATAAGTGGTGGGTGGAATTCTCGTAGGCCATATTTTTGATAGACTTGATGCCAGGGCTATCACAAAAGTTAGTTTCATGTACTGTGCAATCCCAACACTCATTTTATATCAAGTTTATGGAGGTATCTCAATGTTTACCAATAATGTTCTGATGATGATTTCTGGAATGTTTGTTAATGGAACTTATGCACTTATTACCGCAGTCGTTTCAACTGATCTTAGTACACATAAATCACTTAAGAGAAATTCGATAGCTTTGGAAACCGTCATGACTATTATAGATGGTATCGGGTCTGTTGGGGCTACCTTGGGGCCACTTCTGACTGGATTTATCTCTACATATGGATGAAATGGTGTATTCATTATGCTCACACTTTCATCTTTAATTTCTGGCCTTCTTTTGAGCCGCATGGTTGTGGCAGAGATTGTGGACAAGATTTCCAAGGTAAAAGAAAGGTCTAGACAACAAAATATTGCAAGTAATACACATGGTATTTATATCTATATATACATATATCTAAATTGTTTGTGAAGTTGCAATTTTGGTTTCACAGAGTACACATGAGATATTGTTGTAGGGATTTCTTTGTAGTGTCATTAATCTAACACCTTCCTATCTATGTAATGCAGGGTCAATCATTCAACTGCTACTGATAGATAGGCACTGAGATGATTTGGAAAAGTTCATGTAGGAGTTGTATCTCACTAATGAGAAGATGCAGATACTTGTATGCTTGTACCCTCATGCTGTATAAATACAATGATTCTTTACCTCATTCTGTGGATGTCTTTTATTTTGTCAAGCTGGAGAATTGGCCTTGCCTACCTGATGAGAGATATCGTGGGTCATAGGAATGACAAACAGTTTAAAATTAATTGGAAAGCAGAAGCAATTGACATAGACAATATATTTTCCCTAATCTGTATTTATTTGTATGTGATGTATTTGTGCTATGTTAGTTGTCATGGATTGGAATATGGAATTGGTACCACTACAACACTTTATCTAGATTGATCATTTGTTACATTATGAATGTAGGCGAGTGATTGGCTCTTGTAGGCGAGGGATTGAAGATACTGTTGCATATTTTTTCAATTGTCCTAGTTAGGAAAAGAGGAATTTCCTCCCCATAAGAAAGGGGGAGGAAGGGGAAGGTTTTCATATGAATTATTTATTGCAGTTGCTACCATTCTGAGTATTTAAGTGGTATTTTTTAAAACTCTTCAAAGTTGAATTTCTCCCAACACTTTGAGACTTTGTATGAGATGATGTTGACTTGTAATCAAAACCTATATTTCCTTTCTAATTTATCAAGTCATTGTCTATTCATGTAGATGTTCTGTTGATAAAATGTTTATCTTTAGAACAAGCCTAAAAATCTTTGATCATTAAAAGAGGATGATGACCAGTGCATAGACCCTATTTGTCTAAACATGGAAACTCTACAATTTCTATTGTTCAAACATGCATACATAGAAATCATTCAATTACTAATAATAAAGCAAATTATTCTACCTTTTTTCACAAGAGTTGGTTCTAGGATGTAATAGAGCCCAGCCTTAACACATTTTGAATGAAATAATAATGTGTTGATTGATCATTCATATGAGGCTTCTAGAACTAGGTCTGAAACATGCCTTTCAATCATTTATAAATCACAAATTAAGCGACATGGCCTTGTTTTCCTAATTTAATTAAAATAAGGAAGATGGATAGAAGATAGGGAATGAAAGAGATTGAAACAAAGACTTAGGTATTTTATTATGATAAGTATAATATTTATTTCAATAGAGGAATGAAAAATAACTTCGAAAGACAAACATGCATATATATAACTTGTAATGTAGGTAGAAACAATCAAGCTATAGGTCTTGTTTTGCTCACAGCATAAGCAGAGGAAAAGATGAACCTAACAGGATGCCCAATAAATGACTATAGCAGAGGTATTACTGAATTAGAGTCATTACAAGTTGAATATGTAAAAGAAGGAAGAATGAATGAATGTAAACCTGAGAGAACAATACAAGAAGAAACATAATTACACAGTGATGAGGTATAGAATATCTTGACATTATGTTCTATATTTGCTGAAAGAAATGGCATTACAAACCCAACCCCCAAAAGGCTCTAAGGATGTCTCCTCCCCTTTCTCATAAAAGAGATATAAAATATATAATTCTTCTTCCCCTTTCTCGAATTACTAAGAAACTATTCGAATTACAAAATAAATTCCTCCAGAAAGGAACAAGTGTCTCATGATTCAAAACCAGAAATAGTAAAAGTATAATGAAATCCCTAAAATTAGGGTTTAGCAATAATGATAATTTAAAACAAGGAAAAATATAAGCCTCCATCATGTAACAGATGAAAAACGACCCCAAAACCTACTAAGAGTCATGAGAAATGAACTGGCAATGTTTAACTGAAATCTGGTCGTGCTCCTACATTTATGGGCCATGTCTGCACAAAAACACAACACCATCTTGTGGGGCACTTTTTTCTACCTTCCTGAGCTCCAAATGCATATATGAAGGTACCATTGGAAATATTATGACTTCTATATGTCAATTGACTATTTGAGCATGTAAAACGACCTCTCCAGGACTGAGAAAATTGAGTTTTACCAGGGCAGTTTTTTTATTTTTGACAGAGGGCATTTTCATTTCATAGCTAGAACATTTAACCCATCGACGTTTTATGCATAAGGATGGAACCCCGATTTCGGGCCTTTGGGATTTGGGGAAAAAGGGAGTGGATTATTAGCATTCTTCCGATGGTCAAAATCCTAAAAAGGATCATGGAGCTTATGTATGACCCTTCTTGCGATTTTCTTGGCACGTATTGCACTCTTTCGGGCCTCCTCATGAATTCTCTCCTTGGAGTTTTGTATGAGTTTTCTTGTGACTTGGTATGCATATGGATTTCGGTGGATAGTTGGGAAATTTGGATGTGAAGGGTAGTGGACCCAACGATAAAAGAGAATAGGTGCAAAGGGTTTGGCTAAATCAACTTTAAAGTCAAATAAAATATTAATTTTAAATTATATAAAATAATTTTAAAATAATATAAAAAACAAAACTTATAGTTTAGTTTTTTTTGTAATTTGACACTTTGAGGCTTATCTCAATAATCAAATAATTGTGAACTAAGACCAATAGGAGACCTTCGGAAACTTCAAAGCTTTGAGATTTTGGCCAATTGTGATGCAAGGTTTTGAGATTTTGATGGTAGAGAAACTCGATGAAAATGGTGATAGTTTTAGAGGTTTTATTGCAACGAAAAATGTATGCATCGGGTGGTGCAAGGAATTAATGGTTACACAAGCTTACGCAAGACGAAAAGGTTCTAAAACTAACTGACGTAACTAACATAAATTTTGGCGAAAAACACTAATTTTAGAAATTTTCAATATTTGTTCCAACATAGGCTCCATCTAGGGATGATGTTTTCCTGTAAAGCACCAAGAACAATAGACCATGTTCCTTCATCCATTGGGCAACCTAAAATCATCCTTATCAAAATCTGAACCTTGTCACTTTACTTGCGCCTTTCCGAAACAAAAACCACTTATGCATTCATTGGGATATGGAGTCGTAATGCCTTAAATCAAGACCGTACTAGATGCCAAACTGAACTAGAAACATACTGAAAACCATTGTTGTACTCTAATGCTCGAAGTCAAGATTATTTATATACATCACCTACTCTAAATGATTTCATTTCTTTGTTCAAGTATAGGAAAATTTCCAAATCAACCAAGTGAATGTCCGACTAACAAACTTAATTATGCTTCCATCTTTGAGCACAAAAATGACAGGAGCAGCTGCAAATTTCAAAACATACCCTCGGAGCAGGCACTTATAGTTTTGAAATTTAGACTTCAAGAAGTTTAAAATAAAAAGTTCAATGCCCCATTTTGACCACATATAAACCGCTACTGGGTCGTAGAAGGGGAGAGATATACAAATTTTGTAGTTAATCCATACTTCCTCCTATTGGGCAAGTTGTATGAAATGCCTTTGTGCAATGCTGATTTTTTCTTCTTCTGGTGAAAAAATGTCGCATTGAAACTCATTGGTCTATTGCTCAATAGTTTCTAAATAGGGAGGAGAGATCAATCGTTTCAGTAACCCCTACTTATGTCCATCATCTGTTGTCCAAAGATCTTCTTGATAGTTGTCATACATAGGCTGATTTCTTTCATGATGTTGTCGATTGCTTTCTTGTTGAACCAATATTTTTTGCTGCTTATAATCTTCAGAAACACTTTCGTCATATTCATCAAACAAAAGAGGACTGTCATAAATATTCCTGTGTGATAAAAAATAAATCTTATCTTCTTTCTATTTTGGATACTCATCATCAACAGGCTTCTCATAGCACATTCTGAAACATTGACTTTCAGAAATTTATGTTTTGTGAGGATCTAGCAAAGATGGTTGAATATCTACGAATTGATTTTCATGAGGATTTACAATAGTGATCATACCTGAAATATATATTATATTTGGACGATTACAATCCTCCTGAAACTCTTCATGAAATGGCTTTTTGGTGACATACAATTCATCATATTTCAGGGCCTTTACTTGATCATAAAACTGATAAGTAAGGGATTCTGCCATAGAAAAATGACTATGTTCTATATAAGAAAACATTGATTGTATATGACCTTCCATAAGTTGTTTTTCTTCATGAATACTTAAAACAACAATTTCATCAACATGTTGTACAATTAAACCATTTTCGATGTCATTAATATTAAAAAGCTTGTTATGAACGCATTTCTCCTAAACAACAGAATTGAAAATAGAGTTATATATGAATGAACTTGAATCTAGATCTTCATCTGAATACGCATTTTCCTCCTCATCGTTGCAACAAATCTGGTTGCAATCGGTTTGAAAGCCTTTTGACCTTTCCGCTTCATCTTCATGGAGTTTGGTTTGATCTTCTTCTTGAATATGATCACAAGAGATATCATATTCTGCTTCTTTATCAACCAACTCTTCCTCATACTGATTATCTTCATCGACTTGAGAAATTTCTGATATTTCTTCCTCCTCTTCAAGAGGATTTGTTTGATCTTTTTGTCTTATGTATTCTATATTGCAACAATCTTCAAAAAGGATTTCAACTAAATAGCTCCTCTTACAATGTTGATGAAAACGTGTGTGAAAATATTTCAATGAAGGAATACTAGAATGGGGTAAAGATTTATACCAAAGTCTAGCATCTCTTTCCAACGAAAACATAAACAATTTTTCCGCATATCCTCCAAATTTAGGAAGGACATCTTCCCAAAATTTAATTTTTGGAATAGTGTTTGGAAAACCATAAACATTTGTAAAGTCCAGAGGATAAAACCTCGCAGCAATCCGAGAAGCGAACAAATTCGACATTTTGAGACCAGTGGATTCACAAGTGAATCATGTAGAGTCTTCGAGATAAGGAGTCTCTAGGTGAATGATCATAGCCAATTGAATTCCTATCCCTTGTTCAGCATCAAGGAATATATCTAAACTATTTTTTGTATCGCACAAAATTTAACTTCGTTCCTCCATCCTCAACAACGACGCCATAAAATGTTGTCGCAAGAGTTGGTTCTAGGATGTAATAGAGCCAATCCTTAACACATTTTGAATGAAATAATAATTTTTTGATTGATAAGTCATATGAGGCTTCTAGAACTAGGTCTGAAAACAACCTTTCAATCATTTATAAATCAGAAATGAAGAGGCATGGCCTCGTTTTCCTAATTCAATTAAAATAAGGAAGATGGATAGAAGATAGGGAATGAAAGAGATTGAAACAAAGAGTTAAGTATCTGATTCCGATAAGTCTAATATTTATTTCAATAGAGGAATGACAAATAACTTCAAAAGACAAACATGCATATATATAACTTGTAATCTAGGCAAAAACAAACAAGCTACAGGTCTTGTTTTTCTCACATCATAAATAGAGGAAAAGATGAACCTACCAGTCTACCCAATAAATGACAATAGCAAAGGTATTACTGAATTAGAGTCATTACAAGCTGAATATGTAAAATAAGGAAGAATGAATGAATGTAAAACTGAGAAAACAATACACTAAAAGACAAAATTACATAGTGACGAGGTATAGAATCTCTTGACATTTTGTTCTATATTTACTGAAAGAAATTTCATTACAAACCCAACCTCCAAAAGGCTCTTGGGATGTCTCCTCCCCTTTATCATCAAAGAGATATACAATATATAAGTATTCTTCCCCCTTCTCAAATTACTGAGGAACGATTCGAATTACAAAAGAAGTTCCTCCATAAAGGAACATGTGTCTCATGATTCGAACCAGAAATAGTAAAAGTATAACTAAATCCCTAAAATTACGGTTTACTGGTTGATTTTCAATAATGAGAATTTAAAATAAGGAAAAATATAAGACTACAACATGTAATAGATTATAAATGACCCCAAAACCGACTAAGAGTCGTGAGAAACAAACTGGCAGTGTTTAACTGAAATCTGGGCACATTCCTACATTTATGGGCCATGTCTACATAAAAACACAACACTGTCTTGCGGGGAAATTTTGGTTGCATTCCCGAGATCCAAATTCATATATGAAGGTACCATTGGAAATATTATGAATTCTATATGTCAATCGACTATTTGAGCATGTAAAAAGGCCTCTCCATGACTGAGAAAATTGAGTTTTACCAGGGCAGTTTTTTTGTTTTTGACAGAGGGCGTTTTCATTTTACAGCTGGAACATTTAACCCATCGGCATTTTATGCGTAAGGATGGAACCCCGATTTCCAGCCTTAGGGATTTAGGGAAAAAAGGAGTGTCTTATTATCATTCTTCTGACATTCAAAATCCCGAAAAGGAATGTGGCGCTTATGTATGACCCTTCTTGCGATTTTCTTGGCACGTATTGCACTCTTTCAGGCCTCCTTGTGAATTCTCTCCTTGGAGTTTTGTATGAGTTGTATTTTGACTTGGTATGCATATGGATTTCAGTGGATAGTTGGGATATTGGAATGTGAAGGGTAGTGGACCCAACGATAAAAGAGGATAGGTGAAAAGGGTTTGGCTAAATCGACTTTAAAGTCAAATAAAATATTAATTTAAAATTATATAAAATAATTTCAAAATAATATAAAAAAAAAACTTATAATTTGGTATGTTTTGTAATTTGACACTTTAAGTATTATTTCGATAATCAAATATTGGCGAACTAAGACCAATAGGAGACCTCTCGAAACTTCAAAGCTTTGAGATTCTGGCCTATTGTGACACAAGGTTTTGAGATTTTGACGGTAGAGAAACTCGGCAAAATTGGCATTAGTTTTAGAGGTTTTAATGTAGTGGAAAGGTATACGCCAAGTGGTGCAAGGAATTAATGGTTACACAAGCTTATGCTAGGTGACAAGGTTCTAAAACTAACTGGCGTAACTAACATAAATTTTGGCGAAAAACACTAAGTTTAGAAATTTTCAATATTTGTTCCAACACTACCCATCCATTCATATGTTGTAGGAATGATTCAAGTCAAATCATACAGAGTTGGAGGGCGTTTTAATTGAAAATATAGACATGTGTATGCTCCAAAATATTAGTCAAATGTATCTCTATAAATGAAGGTGAATTGATAATCCCAGCATGCAAATAAGGGAATTCGATGCAGAATGGACAACATGTGTTTGTAGGACAAATTGTTCAATGTTCAACAGAGTATCCACATTGAGTTTTAGTCACAGGGGAGTGTGGGCAGTTCTATGGGGTATATCAATGATTGTAGCCAACCAATAAAAGGTTGTTAATTGGGTATACATAGGTATTCTTTAGTTAAATGGGCCAAGCGATCTCACAAATAAACTTATTGAACAAAGATTAATACGTTGGATGAATTATTGTATACAAGTATAATTTAATCGGAAACACATCCACATTGATCTTAGTTAACCCACATCATTTCAACACATAGGGAACACATAATTTATTTTGGAAATTCAAATGGAAAAACACAACATAATTTATTTATTTTGGAAATTCAAATGAAAAAACACAACATACTTTATTTATTTTGGAAATTCAAATTGGAAAACCAACATTCCAAATTCAAATTGGAAAACCAACATTCAAAATTCAAATTGACCAACATTCGACAAGGATTTTATTAAACTTGAGAAATAGTTACAAAGATGAGCTATATGTAACATTTTTGTACTATTATTCATCGACAACTTTTTTGTACTGTTATTCATCAGGAAAATTGCAGATTTCTTTGGTTCAAAGACAACCTTTGATCTTTAAGAAAGTTTCTTCTCCCAGGCTCCTCATGCTTTTGTAGCTGCATGCCTTCTTTGTTTTCTTTCTAATTCTCTTTCTTTCCTTTCCGCTGCACATTAATTCCAACAATATTTTTTTTTAAGAATTTATTTTTAATACGGTGCTTGCAAGCCCAACCTAGTCCCCAAAAGCTTCAACCAAAAGATGGGGTACTTCCAATGCAGAATGGAAGATAAGTGTTGAATAGGGACTTCTTTTCACATACCCCTATTGTCCACTTCATTGGTGGAGATGACATCTTTTGCTTCTATAGGTTCTTGGACAATCATTGTTCATTCTTCCTCACCCTTACTTTTCACTTTCCAAACATTTTTTTCTTCTCTTTACTCTTCACTTTTCAAACCCTCTTTTATTACCCATTATTCTTCACTCTCCAAACCTTTTTTTGATGTGTAGTACTTGGGATGAAGTTCCTAATCAAGCCTTGGTTTCTTGACGTTGTAGTTCTCGAAAATATTCTTGCGAATGAAAGGGTTGCTTGGAATTCTCTTCTTATTTGTGTTACTATGAACTTGCAGTTGTCTTGGGAAAGTTTCTTCCCATTATTCCCATCAAAGGAACATAAACTAAAGTGCCAACGAACATCAACATCGTGGCATCAAAGGAACATAATCTAAAGTGCCAACGAACATCAACATCGTGGACTTTCTTCTTTGTAGAGAAAACAAACCAAATATGCCTTGACATACCACTTTGGTTTTAGGGTTGGTGTTAGTTTGTTTTCTCGTCCCCTGTTGAAATAATGTAACCGTAAGCTAACTAGCCTCATATTTTGTTATTGATTAAATCCCCATTTGTGATTAATCATGTCATTATTATTATTATTGTTTTATATTAATCCCATTGATGATTAATCATGCTCTAATTGTATAAGGACCAAATCCCCTTTATGATTGTCATCTATTAACACAAAGTGTTAAATAATAAGTCGGCCCCAAATGCTATAATGGAAGACCTGTAATTAATTAAAGGTGGGTTTACCCACCCTAGTGAGAGAGGTCGGCTCCCCGCCAGGACTCTTCACACGCAGGCTGCATTGATATTATAACACAGAGGCTAGCACCCCTGAATTTCTAAGACACACTCACTCTGCCATTCTTTAAGTGAGGCAAGCCGCACTACAAGTTGGAGAGGAGAAGAAGGGTGGCGACTTTGGGAGAGGCTCTTCTGTATTAGTTTGAGTTACCTCTTGAACATTGTATGTTTGTATTTATGATAAGGAAGTTTTCGTTGGTTTTTCTTCCTGTAGGGTTTTCCTAGGATAAATGTTGTGTTCTTGTGAATGTATTTCTCGATCTTGTTCTTATTATGCTCTTATTGAAATGCAAGAACTATAATAATGGCATAAACATTAACACCCCTGAGTAAGGGGACAGATTTAGGTGGTAGAAGCATTCCTTTTTTGCCCTCATTCAAGATTCTACAAGCACATTGTAATGGTTTTCTGTCCATTTCATTTTCCATTGTCTTTTCTTCAATCAAAATGGTTTCTTCTTCAGTTTCTCTTTCCTCGAAAAAAGTTATTTTGATGGTCTTTACTTGAGTTGATATTTTACTTGGTTCTTTTTGTCCACCCAAACTTAGGCCTTCATGCTCGATTCTATGCTTATAGCTACAAGAATATTTACAATCCCTTGGATTCTCTTCCCTAGCTCTTGGTCATTGTAGCTTGTTTGTCGTATGTGCTTGGAACTGTTTCCTTTGGTATATTTTTCAAAAACATTAAAGGGTTCTTGAAAAGAAAATTGAGAAAGGTCCATAGAGAGTGAGCTTACCATGCATGTCTCATTCACAGTGCTTGATTATACAATAAAAATGGAAGGTATTTTCACTTCCTTGGCCTTATGGACAACTATAGGAAAATTGGCCAATGTCTCAAGCTCCTTTTTCAACTCTACTATTCTCTCCTTCAAGTGTTGGTTCTCCTCTTCGATCTACACATTGAAGCTCCATAGTTCTTGCAATCTCTCTATTTTCACTTCTTTATCTAGGTTGGCCTCGTTTCTCGTCAAAGTGTTAATAATGACTTTAATGTCACAAATTCAACAAATCTGATACTAATGTGATTCAATATGATAAACATGGTACTTTATAGCCCACAAGTTTCCTCAAATCCTATCCTTTAATAAAATAAAATTCAATTGTTTGTCTCTGCAATTACAATCACACTAAGATATATGTCTTCGTATTTGGGTTGTCTCTCTATTTCAAATCTAGTCTCAATGCCAAGTTCACAATGCACTATGTGTTTTATTTTGAATGTGCCAAAGCATGCACTCTGGTTTATTTATTTATTTTTAACTATGCACATGACACTTTAAACAAGAACCACTGTTGTTCAATATCCTTTCAAACACTAATATAAGCAAAGAATATGTTAATGAATTCATATTCAAGAATATTATCAATAAGGAATCTTCCCAGACATTCTATGTTGAAACATACACCATCCAAATGTATCAATTACAAATCTGGACATACACCTTAATGTCAATCAACACGTAGACCTTATTTTTCTTTTTTCTATTCAAATGTGCCTACATAGAATTCATTCAAATTGCCAATAATGAAACAAATTCTTCCCATTCACCAATAATTTGTAGGAAGCATTCAAATCTTACAGAGTTTAATTGAAAATACAAAAACATGTGCATGATCCAATGAGTCAATAAAATGTATCACCGAAGATGAACTGATACTCCCAACAATGCAAAGAAGGGAATTGGATGCAAAATGAACATTATGTGGCGAGGGAATGAATTGCCCAATGCTTCACTGAGTATTCACAACAAGTTTTAGTCAAAGGGGAGTGTGGGTAGTGTTGTGGGGCATAGCAACAATTTTAGTTACCACCAGGCATTTGTTAATGTGGTGCACACATTCATCTTTTAATTAAATTTTCCCAATGATTTAACAAGTCACCCATTGAATAGACACTAATATGTTGGATGATCTATCTGCCCAATGATTTAACAAGTCACCCATTGAATAGAGACTAATACGATGGATGATCTATTGCATATGTACAAGTATTAATTTAATTGACAACCCAACCACATGTCATTTAAACAAATAGGGAACACAAGATTTACTTTGGAAAGTCAATTCAGAAAACCAACACTTCATGGATAGTTTATTCAACTCAAGAAATAGTTACAAAGGTGAGCTACACACAGATTTCATGTACATACTAGCAAAATTGCACATTGATTTCACTTGGGGACAACCTTCGATCTTTGAGTAGGTCCTTTTCCGAGGCCCCTCATGCTTTTGCAATTGCGCTTCTTATTCATTTCCTCTCCATATCTCTTCATCTTCTCTTCATTGTCCATTAATTTTAATATAATTTTTTTTAATAGAGCTACTTGGAAGGACAAACATCAAGTTGGTCATTTAATCTTATGATAGCTCTGGCTTTGGACAATTAATTCAAACTTTGTCAAAATCTATTCACAAAGTTTAGGACAAGGACATATTTTGGATCCATTTTGGATCATAACTCCTTATCGACACCAACTCCAAACCATGACAATAATGGCCCCGTTCAAAAATGGAACTGTTTAGATTGTTTTTGCAATTAAGACGTTGGCAACAACTCCAATTGCAATTCTGAAAAGTTGGCTCGGTTCAGAAATGAAAGATGTTTAGATTGGTTTTCCAAGTTTCCAATGTAGGTCAAAAACGAGTTCTACACAGACTTTTGAAGTAGTTGTTTTGTAAGCCTTGAAGTCATTTTTGTACTAAATATTAAGCAACCTTGGTCTATCAGTTATAGAAGCTACTAATTTACTGTGGTTGTTGGCCAATGTTTTTCATATAAATTGTTTTGAATGTACATATTTTGCTAAATTCATAGTTAAGAAATTGGAGCTTACCGAGTAAGAAAACACTATATCAGGAATTGGAACTTACCATGTAAGAAAACACAAGCATTTCACATGTTGATTATTCATGAACACAATAAAATTCAACAATTGTTCATCCCTGAAATTTTAAGAAGAAAGGCATTTATATAATTGTCACAGGAAACAAAGATTTTGTCATACTTTAGAGCAGCGTCATGAGCATTATCTCTAACTTTCATCTTCTTGGTTCTCTTTTTCTGGATAATTTCCAAAGAAGCACAGACAATAGACCTAGAATCAGGCTTGTTTGTTGTACAGATCCTCTTCTTTACTTTCTCAACATGAATTTCCTAGTGATGGGAATAACGAGCAGTGAGTGCACATGAATAACCCTCTACACATATTAATCTACAACATATAGCCATAAAAAATGACCGGTTCAACTTCTTGTGTTGTTTCTGGTACATTGAAGTCCAGGTAAGCTTGGATGGCTTCAGCCAATTGTGGAAATACCTCTTACATTTGGAATTGGCAAACAAGAATACCTGAGAATTTCCAAGGAAAAATAATTGAGAATTGAAACTATTAGATGTTTCACGAGAAAAGCGTAAGAAGACAGTCTTTTGTATACAAAAAGCTTACATTATGTTGTCGATATAGGTTTTTAACATAGATATTACACATCACTTATTTGTGGGAAGCAATTCTGACATTCTCTAGATAGTTTATCTACAGTATTGTAAGCATAAAACAATGTGCAGAAACAAAGCTCTCAAGGCATACCTAATCCGCCATGCATAGTTTGCAAAATATTCTCAATCCACTTAATGAAACATGCAATATTTACTCAAATGATTTACTCACAAAAAATGGCATGAAGAGTTTCAAAAATATCTACCCACCTGAGATTCCGATTGGATGAACCTGATACCCTTGCCAGATTAGATCTTTGCACCGCTGAAGCGACAAATTTTTGTCTTGCAAATATTGGATAAAGACGAAAGAAAGAAAAAGTATGAGATGAATAGGTTATCTATGAAAACAAGGGTTGAAAATTGAGAAGAAAAACATATATATTCTATCCTATGATCCATTAGAAAATGGGTTAACTATGTAATACCAGTACTACACAACGAATATATTTCCACCAAAAGTGCAAACACACAACATCATTTGTGTATAAAGATAATACAAAGAATCGAAGAATGAAAAGACTTCTATTAATTTCCACAAATAACCAAATTAGTTCTACATAACTCAAAAAGTATATCAGGACTGCCAAAGACATCTCCTGAAAAGAATAGAAAGAAAAATCAAATTTGTGTATAAAGATAATACAAAGAATCGAAGAATGAAAAGACTTCTATTAATTTCCACAAATAACCAAATTAGTTCTACATAACTCAAAAAGTATATCAAGACTGCCAAAGACATCTCCTGAAAAGAAAAATCAAAAAACAATTAGACTCATAAAAAAAAAAAAAAAAACTAGAAAAAAGGAAAAAAACCATCAACAATAAATAATACATTATAACTGTTGAAATATGGCATATAAGGCAGATGAAAATATGTGAAGAGACTACCACAAAAATTATTTAGAAACAAAAAGTACCACACAATAAAAATCAACAGAAAGCTCCCAATAAAACCTTCGTAAATCAGCATTTCTGGAAACAAAACAACCTTAGAAAGAGTATGAATGGAATGTCTCTCCCACTGTGTACATCTATGACCAATATTAAATCTACATAGAACTTCACCCTCAAACTCAATACTCGCTTACAATCGCCAATTGTTTTTCAAAAAGATTGATCGTTTTACAAACACCAAAACTACTATCTGGAAGTTTGAAAACAATTTATAGATACCCAACTACAAATGCAAACTGGTGATCGTGTCGACCAGGGAATAGATAGCTGACAATTTGCGTCATGCCCGATTGAAAAGTACACAAAAAAAAAGTTTATAACATTCTAAAATAGAAGGTTTAGGCTATATAAAGTCATAAACGTTGCTATCAACTCTCCGTTTACTCAATATTTTCTCCAGAATGAAAAATCTGAAATACATATTTGAACAAGACATTTCACTTTTGAAGAACCAGAAAACACTATTGGGAATTCCTCCAAAACCATTGACACTTCATATGGCATTTCAGTCAACTTTGGGATTGTTTTAGCCTTCGTACCATTTCGCTCATTGTATAGGTGGTTCGAGAAATTTTAGCATGTTCCTAAGGTGTTATGACCCATCTTGCAAACGCTCTAATTAAGGCTAGTGTCTCTTGGATCTAACAAACTCTCCATAAAACATTTTCCATGAATTTTGAGCTTTCGGTGCTTCTGAGGACGTGATCATGCAAAGAAGGGATCATTCCAAAAAAACAGATTGATTGAAAAGTATAATGGGTAAAATAGAATTCCAGACCAAATTTTACTTAATCTATTTTCTCTGGGTAAACAGGAAAAATCTCCATAATGAGTTAGTTTAGAACATTCTGATGCCAATTATTTCTACTTCAGATGAACAAGATTATGGGATCCACTTACCTCAAAACCATGGCGGCCGAACATCTCTTGCCTTCCTCTTCTCCCGCAACTTGGCCCGCCTCCCTTGTGCCCAAGAAAATACAAAACCCTCGTTAAAGAACTAAAACCCTATCAGGGGAAGTGCTAAAGTAAATCTAGGGTTTCCACAAGGCCCAAAATTTGGCGGTGGGAAGCGGCCTGTAATAAACTAATTGGGAAAAAAATGCAATCTTTTTCTCGTCCTAAAAACAGCTGATGTCTTTTGCAAGTTCGTAACTTGAATGTCAGCTATCTGAGAATATTTAACATAATTAAACTCGTCCTGGTGAATTTTATGAAACAAGGCGCAAAATGGCTAATCTTACTGGAAGAAAATGCAAAATAGCTAAAAATTTGTCAAATTCCATGCTATTATAACAATTTATATCGCCACAACCTCCTGTGGGAAACCGCCCTAAACCTCACACCGCAACCGCTCTATTTTCCATGGAGTTAACTTCATTTCTAGGTTTTAAACTAAGATGCATGAAATATGACGCACCTGGAAGAGATCTGCCCGTAAAATAACACAGACTAAGATGCAAAACGCATAAAAGAAATAGAAGCAGGCATTCCCCTTTCTAAGTTTAATATGCATTGATCGGTCTAATTTCTTTAACAAGGGAAAAAATAAAAATGAAAGGAAATCAACCAAACTGTACATCTATTTTAACATTTCTGAAAACCTCAAAGAAAAATAAACTTTCACTAACCTGTGAATGTTTGCAGAAAAGATTAAACCGTTAATTGTAGGGAATAGTGCGCGAAAAATATCATCGTTTCGTCAAGAAAATTGTTTTATGAGTTGAATGGATCCAATATTGAAGCGGTGTGTGCCTTTTAGCTGAAAGCGAAAGAAAACGTGGGAAGGAGAGATCTAGAGATACAAAACAATAGGTTGGCCTTCACAGCGGCTGCAGTTTGAACCATTCCATGTGATTTCAGGCATACTCCAATAAATCCTCATCTGCTTCCGACTTTACTTTACAGTTTTAGCTACCCCAGGGATATTCTCTTAGTTTTTTTCAGGAAGTACATAATTCAATCAATCAACAAAGTAATAATCGCGATGATATGTCTCTCTTGGCCTTCAAAGCAGCTGCAATTTGAGCAAGCATAAATGAATTAGAGATAGAGAGTAACAAGTTGTCAGAATTGGTGTTAGTGGGAATCGATTACCGCTCTGAAAACTTCGAAGACGAACGATGCATAAACTGCCCCTCCTTATTGTTATAGTTACATTGTGATCTAAGAAACAAAAGCAACAACATAAACAGAGGAGAGGAGAGACCTCGAAGAGACCTTCCCAGCATGGATCGAGCCAGAATCAGAGTTCGGCAGCAGTCAAGAGATTAAATGGCAAGAACAATGGGTTTGAGAAGAACCCTAAAATCAAGAGAGAATCCAACACCGACTTCGAAAGAGTTTTCTTCCAGAAAAATCGAGGGCACACCCTTGGTTTCTGAGAGCACATCGAGGGAAATTAGGTCTACAACACATGCAAGAGATAAAAATAAACTAATACAAAGTCAAAGGAAATTCATTGCTATAGTCCCAGGGAGGGACTAATAAAAAATAAGAAAAGAAGAACAACACTTCAAATTATATGACTCTTTGATAAAATAATTGTAAAAAACTACCCCTCAAAAAACCTATCATGACATAATCAAGATGTTGAATCATTTAGGGTATTCATTGGAAGGCAGGGACTAATAAAAAATAAGAAAAGAAGAACAACACTTCAATTCAAATTATATGACTCTTTGATAAAATAATTGTAAAAAACTACCCCTCAAAAAACCTATCATGACATAATCAAGATGTTGAATCATTTAGGGTATTCATTGGAAGGAAATATGAAATAAAGCATAGTCATGAACTTGATTTCAAGCATTGCTATTATTTGTCAATAAGAGAGAAGCTAAACCACTCACAAAAAGGAAAGGAAAGCTATGATGGAAAGAGATGCAACACTCAAAGAGGAGGGGTGCTAAGAGATAAGAGGTCACATTAATGTTTCTAAAGGATCTATCAATTTGTAATGGATCATCAAATGTCTCCCCAAGGAACCTTCAAGTCAAAAAAGGTCGCAAAAATGATTTTAAGGCATACATCAATTCATAATGGATGGTAAAAGATCTCTCTATGGGTATGATTGGTGGTCAAAAAAGAGCATTGAGATCTTGCAAAATGATCTTCTATCCTCTTAACCTTATTTGCTTCAAAAGTGGAATTCATTATGAAAAAGTTGGTATCTTTAGAGGATCCTACAATGGAGAAGTACATAATTCTTGAGTACCCCCTATATGACACTGGCATAAAGTATTGAAAGGGATTCAACAATAAGGAAAAAGTTCAAAAGAGATCATATTTAGCCCCATATACCCGTCGTTGATTGAAATAAAGGGCCACACATATTATTTTTCTCTAACCCTTCTTCTATACTTTCCATTCTTTAATGGATTTTTACGTGGATCAATCATTATAACTTTCATTATGTCAAAGGTGTTTCTTTATTATGGTCATATCCACAGTGATTTTTACTTCTAAACTACCAACCAATTTGCACAAACTGCATGTGTGCAACAATTGTTGTCTATCCCATCCCATGTGTCAGATTATGTTTGCATCATGTGGCAATGGTTTGAATGCAAGAGTTTATTTGTCTGCTTATTGGGTTTCTTCCTCATTGATGGTGTTTGTTGATGGGGGTCTCTAAGATAGCATCTCCTCCATATCTTTATCTACTCTAGTGAAATATCTCTCTAAAACAACATTTTTTTCAAACTTGCACTTACTCCCTCCATATTTGTTATTAGGGTTAAGTTCTTATTTTCTAGTTGTTGTATGGTATCCATGTGTTGCATTTTGAGAAATTGAGACTTAAATTGTTGGTCAAAAATAATTTTTTCATGCCACATTAAAGAAATTTGTCTACCTCTACTTTCTACTTCTCTCCTTAACTTTGCACTAGTTACCCATCCAAGGACCTCTTCCCTTTCTTCTTCCAACTAGTATAGAAGGTCTTTTACATTAGTATCATCACTTCCTATATTAGTTGCTTCTTGGGTTTCTTCCATGCCCATTGCAATACTGGAAGGAGGGATTTATTTTATGCTATACGTGGTAGGGATATGTGGAGGAGTTGTTAGATCTTCTTAGAACATGATGGGGTCCTTTTTTTAAGGATATGAGAGATTGAATAGGGTGAATAATGTCTTATTGCCATATTGATTTGTTGGTTTCATTAATTAACTGCACCAATTAACATTCACATAGTTTTCTACTGTTTCACTATTACTACTTATATCCCAAAATTGATTATGCAAGATACAACCTAGAATAGTGAATTTTCTCTATGGTTTTTGTTGGGTTTATATATTAAGAAATATCCTTTTGACTTCTATGGTGTTTATGGTCAGAATGGAGATGGATGGTTGATTGGTTTCAATGTAGTTTTCCTCAGTTTTCACATACATAGATGTAAACTCTCTACATGTCTTTTTTATGAAGATATCAAATTATTGAAATGGTAGTTGTGATAGGGGATAATTCTCCACTTACTAGGGTCAAATAAATGGCAAAGAAAACAAAATATACTATCGCTATATTTGTAGGTCAATTGTGTATGTCAATGCAACATGAATATATGAAGAAGATTACATGTGGCTAGGCATCTACCCCCCTTTATTTGTATTTCAAAATTAATCCTGAGAGTGTCTTGAATATTCTAATTTCTCTAATCCTCTCTTCAAATATATGAACATAAAGAGAAACACAACCTTCCCCAAACAATCAAGTGTAGAAGTCAAGAAACCCTCCCCATAATATAGTTATATAGAAGTCAACCTTCCCCACACTTAGTTATAGATGTCATATTTATTACATGATCGTCCATGTGAGAACTAGTGAATGGGGCCAGCGTTGAAATTTCTTCAATATGTGCATGTATGCACTCACTAGATACTTGGTTAAAGGTTTTCTATTTTTTCTAAAGGCATGGGGTTAAGGTATGGGAGGGTTTCGATACTTAAGGATGTTTGATGTCACTGCATAATACTTTAGGAGGGTTTTATTATTGAACTACCAAGTTTATTTGATGTCACAGAAGCTTCAATTCACCCACTAAAGTCATATTGCACCGACCCCACATAGTGAGCAGTGAATGGGGCCAACGTTGAAATTTCTTCAATATGTTCTTGTATGCATCAAAATTGGACATGGTTAGACTAGACACATGCCTTGATGGTATGGGAGGGTTTCAAGACTCAAGGATGTTTGATGTCTCGACCACATAATCTTTGAGATCATCCATGTTTGCAACAATGTTCATAATGGGGTGTCTCATATTTGTCAAATGTCATTGTTTCCATCTGTAGAATCTTTGTTGGAACTCTCTTGAAATGACATGGAACTTCCAATTCAACCAGCACAAATGTTATTCACTAAACCCGCATAGTGAGCACTAGTGAATGGGGCCAAGATTGAAATTTCTTCAATATGTGCCTGTATGCATTGAAACTTGGCATGGCTAGACCAGAAACATGCCTTGATAGTATGGGAGCGTTTCAAGACTCAAGGATGTATGATGTATCGACCACATAATCTTTGAAATCATCCATGTTTGAAACAATGTTCAAAATGGGCATCTCATTGTCAAATGTTGTTGTTTACATCTATAGAATATTTGTTGGAACTCTCTTGAAATGTCATGGAACTTCCAATTCAACCACCAAAAATGTCATGCATCGACCCTACATAGTGAGCAGTGAATGGGGGCAACGTTGAAATTCATTCAATATTTTCCTGTATGCATCAAAATTTAACATGGTTAGACTAGAAACATGCCTTGATGGTATGGAAGGGTTTCAAGACTCAAGGATGTATGATGTCATACAGAAACATTTTGAAAAAATTTCAATGTTGGCCCCATTCACAGGTCATCGTTTCCCATCATGTACTCTAGTCCTAGTACAATGTATTTTAACTGTTTTTTCCTTTAAAATTTGACTGATCAAAAAATGAAAATCAAACGAGAAGAGCCCTAGTACAATGTATTTTAATAGTTGTACTCTAGTTGATAAGACCCGCAAACCCTTTTTGAAGTTTCGTTATTATAGAAAAATTGTCGCAACATCCATAAAATGAAACATATATATAGATTTTAGAACATTACAATTCCGACAATCATTGACCAAATCAAAGTTGACTTGGTCAAAATACTAGGTGACCGTTGGAGGGGGAAAACCTAGTTTCCACAATGTCGCAATTGTGACCATTGTCTTCAAAAATGTGGCAAGAGAGACGACAATGTCACAAACATAACAAGAGAGACGACTATGTGGAAAATGTGGAAAGAGAGATGAAAATGTGGCAAGAGAGATGTCAACATGGCAATAGCGATGTTATTGGGAAATATGGAAAAAACAAATTCCTCTATTTTTCGACAGTATGGCCAATTTTGTCCATAACACCGCAAATAGAATGTCGTAATTTTTACAATATGTACTAGTGGGGGGGAATAAGAGAACAACCGCATAGGTGGGAGGTGTGCACAAGACTTCAAAGGAATAACAAGCACTGACATAATACATGATCACGGAGGACGATGTGGACATGATCGCGAGAATGGTCTAGGATTGTCTAGACGAGGACTTCGACCATGCAGCACAACACAGGGAAAAACTGCAAAAAGAACTGGAAGAAATGGGAGAGTTCGTTAAGAAATTCAGGGAAGTACAAATAGAAAGCAACAATAGGAGCATCGAGCCATCAACAACACAAACCGACGAAAGAGTGGAGGTAGAAGAATGAGATCCAGTCCACTCATTACCATACACAAACACAACAGTCTACATCAAACCTAGCATACTGCGCATGGATGAAATCATGGGGAAGAAACCCTTGAAGGATTTAAAACACATCCAATTGGTCTTGACACAGATGCCATCAAGGGCACTGCACAAGTTGCAAGTTAGCGTCGACCACGAGGTACAGTCTTGTACACACAGAAACTTAGTCGAGTTACATCAAGCAACAGAGAAGTAAGACATTCTGGAAAAAAATTGTGAGCATGCCAAGTTTGAAACTCAGGAGGAAAAAGAACGCAGGAATGAACTGGAATGAAAAGTAGGAGGATTTTTTAAGAAACTTCCAAACATCACGCAAGGAAATGAACTTCTAGTAGCAGGAAATATTGATCTGATTGCGTAGGCCATCGATCAATATCATAAGGAGATCAAGAATCTCCAAGAACAACTCATACCCACCACTCCACCGACAACGAAGGAGCAAAGAAAGCAGGAAGCAACAGTGCAGCTACATGATATAGAGCAGTAGCTTAGCACATCAACTGACTTGTTCGATAAAGAAACGCAACTTTGGACAAGGTTGGAGGAGGATCCACAGGTCCAACAGTGGGACAAGGAAGAGGAAAGGATCAATGCAGTGATCCAAGAGCTCAAGAAGAAGAAGAAGAACATAACAATCCCAGAACATGTCAAAGGGACACAGGAGAGTAAGAAATTGTAGGCTGATTTAATCTCTGTGCAAACCCATAAATGCAGTCTTTCGGTTTTACCACACTTAAATTACCCTTTATGACAACAAAAATTTCAAACCCAGGAAAAGGCTCTACAGGTAGCCTTACAACTGGAGGAAAACCAATACCAACAGACAAACCCAACTATCAAAGAAATGAAGGAGGATTTGAAGAATCTCACATTCCAGCTGAACCATAATAAGAACAAAGGCAAATGAGAAGTTGTTTGGTGTACCACATGCAGGATGAAAGGACACCACAARAACGAATTTCCAATGTTCATGCAGTATATGGAAGAAGGAATGCCTAATCCATTACCAATGGGAGGATTATGGTGTGAAATATACAAGAAACCGGGTCATGACCCTTATCACTGCATGATGATGTAGAAATACTAGACAGTCCGAAAGAGTTCATATTGCACCTTTTGCAACTCAGTGGGCCATGCCGATAAATATTGCAGAACTATGGAGATGATGTGAGAAAGGACATCAAATGCATATAAGGTATAGGCCGAAATGATGACTRGGCAAGCAATGCCACAGTTCAATCAACCCCCAACTCCATACAACACTATGCAACAACAATGTAATACTGCGCAACAACCATACAATAATGCATAGTCGCAATACAACCTARCACRACCTCAGTACAATATCGTGCAGTATAATCAGGTGCCTTAGTATAACACACCGAGATGTGATTGAGCAGGCTACAAAGGAGGAGGATGAGCTAGAGGAGGTTTCAGATGAGGTAGAGGACCAATCACATGTCACAACTGTCAGCAACTAGTACATTATGAAAAGGAATGTCCACTTCCACCATCAACTTGTATGTATTGTCATGCATCAGACCACGATATAGAGGAATGTCCGACACTACTAGTGAATATTCAAGAAAAGAGGAACCAGAACAATCAGAATGTTCAGTGGATTTCAGTTAAAGCAAGGGATGAAGGATGGAATATCAACATAGTTACCCATGGAGGAGCTAAAATAGGCACTAACGTAGTTCGATAGGAGCCAACACAGAACCAATGGGTAAATAAGAACATTGAACCGAGAAAATCGTTCAACGTGCAAAAGGAAAAGGAGACCTTTAAGGAGGCCAGACAAGAATTTCAGAAGGAGGACACAACGTTGACTTCAACTACGTAACAACATAAAGAAGCACTAGAATATGACATGCCTCCATCATTGGATCATACCAATGAAATTAAGCCCACGGGACAAGTAAGTACAATCAAATTCTTTTTGCAATCATGTGTAAAAGTATTAAGTCATCCATCATCTGTGAAAATATTGCAAAACATCCTAGAAAAGTGTAGCAGAGAGACGAAAGAAAATCTAGAACCTAAAACAGTTAATCATCTACACACAAAAAGAAGAACAGGTAGGGAGTTTAGACTGAATGCTAACATTGGGGATTTCAATATGGGAGACATTATACTGGATCTAGGATCTGAAGTGAATGTATTACCAAAGAAGACATGGAAATGCATGGGAGAGCCCACATTAGGATACTCACATGTTCAATTGAAACTAGCAAACCAACACAGATTCCTACCAATAGGTAGACTAAAAGGAGTGACAGTAGATCTTGATGGAGTGCGCACTAAAGCCGATTTCAAAGTCCTTGAAATAGTGGATGACACAACATATTACTCGACATTGCTTGGTCTAGATTGGGAATTTGAAAACCATGCCATAATCAATTTGAAGACTAGGAAAATGACATTTGAGTTCGTAGAATGTAGGGTCATCGCACCATAAGACCCATTAGAAGGGGAGAGGTTTGTAGAACCTACTTTCCCATACTTAGAGGAAATCAGCCAATTGTACAGAACAACTGTGCGTGATAAGGATTATGTAAACCCAATTGTAGATAGGGCACTCAAATGACAAAGCATTACTTCATGTGCAATAGACTCAGACACTGGTTTACAGAACTGGCAGTAGAGGCTACATGAAGTATCCATGCGAATATGTGCAAGAAAAGACTGTGTAGTAAGATGGATAGGCACAAAAATCAGAGAACCACCCAGCTTCCACGAAATCAATGATTTCGAAACATTCTTGATGCAGTACGAAGACATAGTGTTAGAGAACTAGAGATTGTTAGCACTGAAAGACTCACCGACAAGATGGTGGAGCGCACACAAAGAGACAATCACAGACTGGTACCAATGTAAGTAGTTACTGCACATAAGGTTCGACGCAGAACAAAAAAACAACAAACAATACAAATATGAAGAACACGAAGCACCAAGGGAACACTTGGAGGCATGTAGAACATTGTGGAAAATGACACCACCAGAGGAATGGCCTCATCACTTCATACATACTCTTGAGGACATATCGGTGAATTGGTATACAGACTAGGAATTGCTCAAAGGAACTACGACATGGACGACATTACGACAGAATTTCACAGACACTTTCTCATTCAAGTAGGAGAACCCCAACATAGATGTAGCCCTTTAACGGATCAGAGGAGTAATATTCATCGAAGAACCATAAATATAATTTATCACAGAAGAGAAACAACGGAATAAAAAGACAGTCAAGGAACTTTTTTCATATTACCATGTACAGGAGGAAGCCCCGGACAAAGATGATCTACGCGATATTTAGATCGAAGAAGTAAAAGGCGAAAGATATGTGGAGGGCCCAACCATCGAATCAGAAGTCAGTTCCACACCAATAAAGGTAAATAAAGTTAACATCGAGACAATTGAGCAACCCAAAATGGCCAGCATTGGAGATTACTAGGATGAGAAAATAGTTGAAAGTATCACAGAGTTGTTACATGAATACAGTGACCTCTTTCCCACAACATTCACAGAGATGAAGGGTATATCCGGAGAACTGGGTGAAATGAAGATACCACTCATACCTGAAGCGAGACCTATTAGACAATGACCCTATAGAATGAACCCCATATATAAATAGAAAGTTAAATATGAGATCGACAGGATGCTCAAAGCCRGCATCATAGAACCAGTTGAGGAGTTAGAATGGATAAGCCCAATGGTAGTACAGAACAAGAAACAAGGAAGAGGGGTCAGGATATGTGTCGACTTGAGGAATTTGAATGATGCATTCCTACACGACCCATTACCTACATCATTCACATATGAAGTGTTAGAGAACGTGGGAGGACATGAAGCTTACTCATTCATTGATGGATTCTCAAGCTACCATCAGATTAAGATAGCATAGGAGGACAGACAAAAGACCACGTTCAAAATAGAATGGGGATATTATCAATACACAGTCATGTCGTTTGGACTGAAGAATGCACCAACAATATTCTCCAGAGTATTCATCACTTTGTTTAAGGAATTCATCCATCAGTTTATTGAAGTATACCTAGATGATTGGACAGTCTACAGCCTATTGAAAAACCATGTGGAAGTTTTACGACTGATGTTATAAAGATGCAGACAGATCGCTGAATATCAATAAATTCATATTTGGAACACCGTTTGGGATACTATTGGGCCACATAGTATGAAAACAAGGTTTATTAGTAGATCTGACAAAGATCACAGTCATTGTTAAATTGCTAGCACCAAAAATAGTCCGTCAGCTAAGAGAAACATTAGGACACACATGATATTACAAGAAATTCATCAAAGGATATGCACAGATCACAACACCAATGGAAAATCTGTTAAGGAAGGATGCAAAGTTTCAGTGGAACGATAAGTGTCAACATGGTCTGGATACCTTGAAGGAAAATATGGTTATTGTGCTGATATTAGTATTTCCAGACTGGGAAAAGACATTCTACGTGCATGTAGATGCATCAACGGTAGCACTTGGAGCTATCTTGGCGCAACCAGGAACATGATACTTAGATCACCTAATAACATTTGCAAGAAGAAAGTTATCAGACTTAGAAAAAAACTATAACACGAAATAAAGAGAAGGCCTAGCCATGGTCTATGAACTGCAGAACTTCAGACATTACTTATTGGTCAGAACTTTAAAATTTTCACAGATCACTCAACCCTGAAATACCTCATCAACAAGCCAATTTTGGGGGGGGGTGAATCTGTCGATGATTACTACTATTCCAAGAATTCGACTTTGAAGTAATAGTTAAACCAGGGAAATTGAATGCAGGACCTGACCACCTGTCGAGGGTCACAAATAGAGAAGAAACTACAAATTTAGAAGACAACTTTCTATATGCACAATTATTCTTAGTACAGATTGTTGATGAATAATTTGAAGATATCATTCAGTACTTGATTATAGGTACTGCACCATAAGACTATAGTATCGCATAGAAAAAAAACATGGTATTCTGTGCTAACAAGTATCAAATGATTTCTGTACAGTTATATAAAATGAGCGCAAACAACATATTGCGAAGATACACGTTAGAGCACAAAATACCAAGAGTCTAATAAGAATCCCATGAGGGAATAGCAGGAGGGAATTATGCGGGTAAAGCTACCATGCAAAAGGTATTACACGCAAGACTATGGTGGCCAACGATTCACAAAGACTCGTAGGAGTACTATCAAAGATGTGATGTCTGTCAAAGCTTAGGAAAACCCAACATAAGGGATGAGATGCCATTACGACCACAGGTAACGTTACAGGAATTTGACAAGTGGGAAATAGAATTTGTGGGACCAATCAACCCACTGACAAAAAGAATAGGGTCTAGGTACATTATCACTGCAATGAAATATTTAACAAGATGGGAAAAAGCCGCACCAATAAAATATTGCAGCGTAGAAACAACAACTCACTTTTTGTTTGAACAAGTAATCACTCGATTCAAGTGCCCAAGAGTTTTGATGAGCGACCAAGTCATGCACTTCATAAACAACACCATCCTCATGATGACTGAAGAGTTTGAATTTTGTTAGCACCAGAAGTCACCTCTGGATTGTTGCAGAGGTAATCTTGATACCCATCAGTATTTAATGTCACTTGTTGATTTTTTAAAGGGGTCAAATGGGTGCAGAATCGAGATAATATCATTTTAACTCAGGAAACTAGACCAATATGTGCAAGTAGGTGAGGTCTTATTTTAACTTCAATCAGTAGGTTGTAGTAAAGGTGAGGAGGAGGAATACGTTGGTGATAAAGGTTTAGAGTTCTATAATGTACATCAGGTCTTACAACAACCCAAAGAGGAAAGACCTAAACACAAGATCTTCTTGAAATTAAAATCTCAGAGAAACTGAAAGAAATTATAACATCATTACATTCGAAGATCCAACATAATACAGTCACAACAATCCATGTGAATGAGTCATTCATGAACTCTCTCAGTAACAAAGGCAGATAAGATGGAGTAAGAAAAGATTACCATTATTAAACAAGAAGTCTGAGGCTACAACACATAACCAGAAAACTAGAAGCTTCATTAAAAGTTTACAATACGGGAGCTTTTCTCCACCATCCCTCCCTTTACAAAATGAAAGAACTACATACTTATACTCAAACAATTTTGTTCCTGTAGTAGAGGTGTGCCTAGGTCTTTGCATTAAAGGCTTTAAGTCTCCATGCTTCCTATCAGACTGTGCATGCAGTCTCCTGTCAGAAGTGAGCTTTGTCAGACGTAATCATGTTCCAGGAAGGCTCTGCAGCTGAGTTGACTAGCTGAYAGTCCTTCCCAGGCTTTCCATTAATGGTGGAAATGATGTTCAACCACCAACACTGACCTTAATAACTACTTCATCGGGATTAGGGAAGACCCAAGTGAGCATTACACCTTTGGAATTTGGTGGCCTCTGCATTCTATCATCTAGAGCTGAGTTGGATGCTTCCAGGGATGGCTAGGTAGTTGTGGACATGGATCAGGATCTGGCGGAATGACGGTGCGATGGGCGGGCTACTGGTTTGTGCAACGACCAAGTGGAGGAGACATGGTGGCTAGGGAGAAACTATGGGGTGACACAGGTGATAGTTTAGGTGTAATGGGATGGAGGTGATGTGGATCAAAGTGGTACAGGTGGTGGGAGATGAGAAGGTAATATATGACAGGTGGGATAGTGAATGGAGGATAGGTGTGAGAGAGAGAAATCTATAGGGGAGTAGGATATGTTGCGGAAAGAGGAGAGAGAAGGAGTGGGAGACAACTGTGCGGTGGACACTTGGCGATTTGGGATAGGGTGCTAGATACACATGCGCATATCAGGGCCGTGAAAAGAGGTTTGATTCTTCCCTGCTTTTGGGCTCGATGTGTGTCTTCAACTGACACATAGCACCTCCAAAAAACCATGGTTTCTTCCCTAGCCCGCTCTATGATTTTCAATGATCGCGCATGTTGAGGCCCTGATATGGCCAACGACCATCGATATGGAGCGCGCAGATCTCAATCGGCCAGATCTGTGCGCCTCTTATCACAACATGCCAAACGGTCACATCAACTCCGACGGACTTAGGATAAGTGCCATTTAGTGGGTTTTTAACCCCATTCTTTGCATTTTGTCACCCTAGTTCCAAATCCAAAGGAAAAACTTCCCCTTGAAAGAATATGTGATAATGAAGTCCATCATCAGAAGAGCACACCGTATCATCCACAGTCAAATGGCACAGTGGAAGCCTTCAACAATATTCTGGAGAACGCATTGACAAAGATTTGTAACATCAATAGAGATGTGTGGGACCTCAAATTACCACCAGTATTATGGGCATACATGACTACATGCAAACATTTGACAGAGCACACACCATTTAAATTGGTTTATGGCCAAGAAGAAGTAGTTCCATTAGGGTTTCTAGTACCCATCCTCTSTGTAGCAACTATCACACAAATGACAGAACGAGGCATAGTACAAGAGATACTGAATCCATTATTGACCATGGAGGAAGACTAAATATTGGTAGGATTCCATCAACAAGTGTAGAAAGAAAGAGACAAATATTGGCACGATAGACACATCAAGAAGAAAATTTTCAAGGAAGGAGATCTACTATTAATGTATGACAACAAATTGTTACAACACCCAAGAAATATTAGAATGAATTGGTTAGGACCATACAAAGTAATATCTCTCACATAAAGAGGCGTTGTATAGTTAAGAGATTTAGCAGGTGCATAACTTAGAGGAATGATCAACGGGAGCTGACTGAAGTTGTACAAGGAAAATCGACCACCCACCACGTAGTAAAAAAAAAAAAAAAGGAAACAAAACTAAAAGGGTTGCATTACGTTGGAGATAGAAAGGCCACATGAATTTAGAAACATGAATGTGGCAATGAAAAGACCAACAGTTACATACAAAGGGAAACAAGTGGGAAAAATAAAGGAGGCAAAAGAAGCATGACAGGATGACACTAGGTGAAATTAAAGAGAGGCAAGGACCGATGGGACAACACATTAATCACACCAATAGAACATGGGACAACAGGAGTAATGGTAAGTACGAAACCACCAAAGATGCATTGGATCCACAATTAAGGTGCATTTAACCCATAACCAAGAAATCGTACTCAACAACCTTCATGGGAAAGCCATACAACACACGAACGCGAGAGCCCATAGTTTATTCATGAAGACAGAGAAAACAAAGAGTGAAAGAGGAAAAAGAAAACAGAGAGAGTTCATGGAGACCACAAAAATCGTTCGAGTCTAGCAACCATTTTATACTCACCACAATGGCACTTCCTAAGAAAGCCAAAGCGAGCCAGACCGCCCGACAAACTAGAGTTCAAACTAGGTCACGAGGACAGGCAGAAGAAGGTGAACAAAAACCACCAGAGGTCATCAATATCGATGAAATCCCATCCCCAGAGAGGATACCAGTACAACCCATGCCGATATTGGAAGAAATTCAGCAGCCAACAGTGGAGGCCACCAATGTAGATACGGCCGCAATGACGCAGAAACCACAGAAGTAGGAAGTAGAAACCTGGAAGGAGGTGCAACCAAAGAATACAGAAGTAGTTCCAGAAGATAATGGCATGACACCGAATCTGACAGCAACAGTGGAGCCAGATGTGTCTCAAATGACCATATCATAACACCCAACAAAAGAGACCACAGATGATGTCTCGGCTTGGCCGGAATGGCATACAGAGGGACAACTGAAAGCCACTGGAACTTTGAGCCAGCCACTGTAGTAGAAGGATAATATATAGATACCAAGTTTAACCCATAAGAAACCTACAACATAATTTTTTCTACCACGCATACCAGCTGGGGTACAGGTAGGTCTAGAGCTACTAGGTCACATCAGGAATCTCAAACACTTAGACTATGATGTAGCAGATGAAGCTAAGTTCCTAGAACTTGTGCAGAGGGTCTTTATATAGACCATAGGCACAACTCAGCTTGGAGAAACAATTAACTAGCCATACCAGTGGGAAAATGGGCTAGAGAAAACAAGAATCTTAGGTCTGTTGAACCTACCACATTTTGGCATAGGACAAAACGCAAAAAAATGCGTCAAGTAGCTATTAGCAGTCACACTTGGAGGGGAAATATGGCTAGAAAAACTTGTCCCCATAACTGTTGAGCTTATTGCCCAAATAACAGGCTTACCAATTCGGGGTATGGATCCCGTGTTGGTTCTGGATGACAAATCCAAGGAGAAAGTGTTGGAAGAAGAAATGAAGAAGAAGTATGGCACCTCCAGAGGGACGAGAGGCATCATCATCAAACATATCAATCATCTAGCCACACAATTGGGTGCAAAAATCTTATCCTACAAGTTGCTAAGAAAATGCCTCAGGGAGGAAGTACCAACTGGAGTCATTTTAGTTGCAGCCCAGTGTGAAGAAGGCACCTCAATGAGTTGGGATCCATACATATTTAAATTATTCCTAGAATACTGGAAGAATGTGCAAGACCTAGGCATAGAGTTCCACTACTCATGGCCGATTACTTTAATAGCCTTCATGGGATGGCGAGAACTTGACTATGTATTTTTTTGTACCAGACCACAACCAGCGGGGGAGATGTATCTATTGCTGAAAGAAGGGCCAAACTCCAGGCATAAGAGGGAGAATGGGATCATATTTGAAGAATACCTATGAGACATACAGGAATCGATCATGTGATTGTGGAGAAGAACACCAGAGGTTGTCGCACGATATGAAAACATCGTCAATTTCCTGACCACATGACAAGAAATGTGGATACAGTAAAGGCAGGATCTGGCTAAACAATGGCTATAGATGCACTACTGCATCACAAAGTGTGATATCAATATGGTCATTAACGAATGGCCTGACGAATGGAAGATTCTATCCATCACCTAGGAAGTACCACAAAGAACAGCAGAGGAAGAGGCAGAGCAGGGAGAAACGCAGCCTCCGGAAATCCAGGTGCCCAAGAGACCAAGAGTAGGCCAAGGTAAGACAACACAGACAGACAAAGGACCAAAGAAGACATGAACCCAAAAGGGGAAGAAGGAGAATACACATCCAACCAAGGAACAACAGAAATGGACCGAGGGAGCATAGGAGATCATCTCAAATCCCAACACATAGGAACCAGGTGGAAATAAGAGACCAGCCATGTAGGCAGGAGGCACGTGCAAGAAGTCAAAGGAACAACAAGCACCACCAGAATACACGATCACGGAGGATGATGGAGACATGATCGCGAGAATGGTCCAAGATTGTCTAGCCAAGGACTTTGACCATGAAGCACATCATAGGGACAAAGTGAAAAAAGAGTTGGCAAAAATGGGATAGTTCCTTAAGAAATTCGGGGAAGTACAAATAGAAAGAAACAACAGGGGCATCGAGCCATCAACACCACAGACCGACGAAAGAGTGGAGGTAGAAGAACAAGATCCAGTCCACTCATTACCACATGCAAACACAACAGTCTACATCACACCTAGCATGTTGCACATGGATGAAATCGTGGGGTAGACACCCTTGAAGGATTTAAAACACATCCAATTAGTCTTGACGTAGATTCCATCTAGGGAACTACACAAGTTGCAGGTTAGCATCGACTACGAGGCACAGTTTCGCACACACAAAAACTTAGTCAAGTTACAACAAGAAACAAAGAAGCAGGAGGTGCAGGAAAACATTTTTCAGCAGGCCAATTTCGAAACTCAGGAGGAAAAAGAACATAGGAACAAACTGGAATGAAGAGTAGGAGGAATTTTTGAGAAACTTCCAAACACCGCACAAGGGAATGAACTTCCAGTATCAGAAAATATTGATTAGATTGCGCAAGACATAGAGTAACATTATAAGGAGATCGAGAATCTCCGAGAATAGATCATACCCACCACTCCACCGGAAGTGAAGGAGCAAAGGAAGCAGGAAGAAACAATGCAGTTGCATGAGATAGAGAAGAAGGTTAGAACATCAGCTGACTTGTTCGATAAAGAAACACAACTTTGGACATGGTTGGAGGAGGATCTATAGGTCCAATGATGGGACAAGGAAGAGGAAAGGATCAATGTAGCGATCCAATAGATCAAGAAGAATAATAATACCATACCAATCCCATAACGTGTCAAAGGGACATAGGAGATTAAGAAATTTCATGTCGAGTTAATCTCTATGCAAACCCAAAAACAAGAGTGTCAAGCTCAAATGGAGCCATTACAGGAGCAGGTAGCAGAAGTACTGGCACAAGAAGAGGAAGCTAAGACACAGATAGAAAATATCCAGGTAGAATGTGAAAGATTGTTGAGCGATGAAGTGGTAGTCTAGGTAGTGGACACAATCAAGGATAAGATTGCACAGGCACTGACACAAACAACAAAGCTCAAGGAAAAGTTCTTCACAATCACCAAGGAGATCGAGGAAGCTCAAAAGTATTAGGTGGCTCGGGAAGAGCCACATGTCAGTGTTGGGGGCCTGTTGGAAAGAGGTCAAAGTGGAAATAAGGACGATCATGGGGAAATAAAGCATGCAGAAACTAAAGTAACAACTGGAGGAAAACACAACATGCGTGCATGCAAGAAGGCGTGCACAAGGAAAGCGACAACTGGAAGGAAGAACAACACATGCACATGGGAGGAAGACCTAATGTTGGTAGGGTTAGGGTTTCAGTAGTATATTGTAAACGACTAAAGAGCCCGAAATATATAAATATAGATACGTAGGTATCATAGGGGGTTCCTTCTTGTTAGTTTTGTTTTTGTATTGTTACATCATAGATATGCATGAGTCAATGCAAATTGTAGTGTTGTTTTTTGTAAGCTATTGAGCTAGAGGAGAGGAGAGAAATGAGATCTAAGGATTAGATCACAGGCTAATGAGCCTGGTGTGATCTAGTTCACCTCATATAAATATTACCCATCTAAAAATCATTGTAAGCGCGCGACACCAAGTATGCAGAACTACCATAATAAAAGAGCCGAGAGCCAAATCTTTATGGACGTAGCCCAGGAGGGGGTGAAGCACGATAACATTTATGTAATGGGATAAATGCATGCATATCTTTACCGTATTTTCAGTAGTTATTTTTTATGTTTAATGAATGAATGAGTTGTTACATTGTTTGTTTGAATACTGTTGCGATATTGAGGGAATGAGTCGTGAATAACCATAGGCTTCAATCACAAGTTATAATAATCGGTCCAGAATATAGATCCTATATCTTGCGCTCAATACTAGGCTATAAACACATGAGTCTTGCAGCCACCCATTTAAAGCTATCTCGGGCGAGACTCCGCAATGCATTATGTGTGGTGTGTTGCCTTCTAGTTTACAAGGAGGGCCGACAGTTTTAGAGGCTTTTGTTGGAAAACCGAAAGACATGAACCCTGCGTAAATAACTCAGATGATATATTAGAACTAGTAATTAGTAACCAACACCCATGATTATGTGTGGGAGCTTGCACTAGTGTGTAAGTCCGTTAAGAAGGTAGTCAACATAACTTTTCCACCTTCTCTATCTCATCCCCTTCTTACATTATTCCCACGATGTTGGGTTTCATCACCAACTAGTGCGTTCATTATAAGAAGGTTTTGTTTCCTTGTTTTATTCCTAGATTTTTTAGCTTGTATTATTTGTTTTCCCTTGAATACTATAGGTTGGATCTTTGTTTAATGTCGTCAGTTCCTAGAGCAACCAATGAAGGAACCCCTTTTCCAAGGGAAACTTTTTTTTTCCTTCTTACAGAAACATTGCTCCTCCTTACATCACTACTTTGAGCCTTCCAGGTCTCACAATTGGATTACCGGTATGGTTGTTTTCCACTCAAGTAATCCTGAATGCAGCAAGTGCTTCGGTTGTAAGAATTCCCCCCAAGAACATCAACCTCATGTTGAGCCTTCACCTTCTTCGCTAGTAAGATCTTCTTCACCTTCTCCACTTGTAAGGTCTTCTTCCACTTCATCTTCTTCTCTGAGTGAAATATCTAAATCTAGTAACCTAGTGAATGCGAAGAAGAAGAAAAGGAATATTAATAAGAAGAAAAATACGCAGGGGTAAAAACTTTCAACTACTTCCAAACATGTTGGAAAACAACCAGTTATTGTTAATTGTGTTGGGAGTGGTGATGATGCCAAGATCACCCAAAAAACCCATAAGCCCAAGTAACCTTGCAGGCTTTGTAAGGGTAGCCATATTCTTAAGGATTTCCTTGGTCTATCCAAGGTTATATAAGCATGGTCTACACACCGTCGCCATCCTATGCCATCATCCTCTGAACAACATGTTGATGACCTCTTGTCAACTAGTCAGGATACCACTGGGAAGAAAAAAAGAAGAGTCAAGTTCTCATGTATGTTATGTAGAGGGAGTCATCAAACTCACCTTTTCCCTCATATGGATGAAGCCTCTAAATTACTGGAAGACATGACTATTTCCCAACCTCAACTTTTAGTTTCCTATCGCAAGCTTACTCTCAACCCACCTATAATTGATGGAATGATCAATTTGGTCCCTTTGTTGGTTAGTCTGGTTGATTAGGTAGTCAATATAGTCACATCCTTAGTTGGAACAGTTGATAAATTGGTCGATCCATTCCCATCCTTGGTCGATCCCACTCTCTCGTTAGAGAGTTAAACCTAAGCGATCGATCCATTTCTAGTTGTTGACCCCATTGTCCCCTTGGAAAATTCAACTCAAGTGGTCGATCTGATATCGTCATCAATCGATCCTACTCTCCTGCTAGAGAGTACACCTGATATTTCTTACATTTTTCTCATTGATACATATTCTACTGTGCTAGGGAGAATTCCACCTTCTCCTGTGGAACCCCCTCCAAGTAATGAGGACATCCTTATTTATTGGGGTGTGCTAAATAGACCTCGTCTTCCCTCTCACATTCCTTTCAAGATTACAATACAGGTTTGTGGTCGGGACGTTCCTCAGACGTCGATAGACAATGTTTTGTTAGTTAGTATTTTGTCCTCTATTGTTTGGAAAGATTTGGGTTATCCTTAGCTTGTGCCAGTTACATAGAATCTGTTAGCTTTTAACAAAAGAACTGGTAACCCTTTAGGATTCCTTCCTCAGTTTCCTATAACTTTGGGAGGGAAAACTATCTTTATTGATGTTATGGTAGTCCAATACCCCTTGGATTTTGATTTACTCCTTGGAAGAGATTATCTATATTCCATGAAATCTATTGTGTCCACTCTTTTTCGTGTGATATCTTTCCCTCACGATGGAATAATTGTGACTATTGATCAACTTTCATTCATTGGTCCTAACTTGATTACCAATCCAATGACCTCCCTAGACAGTTCAAATATGCAGATGGTATCACCCCCACCACAGGTCAATTATGTGGCATTTTCTCCCATGCCTTCAACTACTGATGTAGATGAGCCTCTCACTCTAAGCTCACTCCCTTATGACTTGGATCTGGTAGTTGACATGGTCATCTCTTCGGTAGGGCTATTGGAGACTGATATCCTTACCCCTATCATGACCATTGACATGTGTTCCTTCCAGAGTGTGTTTCTTCCATTGAGTGAAGATCTTTTGGAGGCCATGACCGAGTTTTTTCCCTTGACATGGTGTCCTTCCAGAGAACTGTCCTCTTCGAATCTGTGATCAAGAAGAGAGTTTTCAACATGGTTTTCTGATTTCAAGCTCATTAAAAAATGAAACCATCCTTGAGCATGGTTTTCTAATTTCAAGATCATTAAAAATGAAACCATCTTTGAGCATGGTTTTCTAATTTCAATCTCATTAAAAAATGAAACCATCCTTGAGAATGGTTTTTAGATTTCAATCTCATTAAAAAATGAAACCATCTTTGAGCATGGTTTTCTGATTTCAAGCTCGTTAAAAAATGAAACTAGTTGTGAGGATAGTTTTCATGTCTCTGTAGCAACCTCGTTAAAAAATGAAACAACACTTATGAGGATAGTTTTTGCGCCTCTGTAGAAACCTCATTAAAAAATGAAATATATCTTACGAGAATAGTTCTTCTCCTGTTTCAATCTCGTTAAAAAATAAAACATCCTGTCTTGAGCATAGTTCTTGTTACTATGTCAATCTCGCTAAAAAATGAAATAGATTTTTTCCCCCTTCATCTATTGAGTCAAGTACTTCATTATGTATAGTATTTGAATCTTCCTTTCCTCCACCTATGCTATTGGACAAAATGAAGCTTAGGGGGAAATGATTACAACCTCTGGAATTCATGTTAAATTTAAACCGCTAGTTTCTTTAGCTAGGGGCTAAGTACCAACCATCCGTGAATCATGCGTTGGGAAGCCTCAAGCATTGTTTTCTCTGGTTCAAGATTGTGTGAAAATGAAACCTCCTACCTCAAGCATAGTTTCCTCTGGTTCAATATTGTGTAAAAATGAAACCAGGTCCAAGCATAGTTTTGTTTAGTTTTTAATCTTGTGTAAAAATAAAATCTATCCCAAGCATAGTTTTTTTTTTTTTTTAAGCTTGCGTAAAAATGAAAACAATCCCAAGCCAGGTATTTGTTATTTCTCATGCTCGTAAATACTTGAGAATGTAACTGAGTAAACTTTTATCACTTTTTCATACTCATAAAGGTTATATGAAAAGGGAACCCCTGGAGTTCCCTTTAAGCTCTTTTTAGACTCTCTAAACACGAAAAGGTTGTCGAGTGATCTTGTTCTTTTTACACTCGTTAAATTATTTGAAGAAAATGTATGTTGAGTTGTATATTACCTCTTTTTCGGTCTCATCAGACTACTTTACGAAAAAGGACCTTTTGGAGTTTTCTCTAAGTGTTTTTCAGACTCTCTAAATATGAAAAATCCCTGAGTTTTCTTTCCTTGGACTAGTAAAACAAACATTAAAGGCCCATATGGGACTTGACCACTCCTTCCTAGGGTTCTTTAAACATACTCTGAGGGACTCATCCAAAGTATGATCTTACATTTACAGGCATATGTTATCCTAATCAAGCTTGCATAAAAGTAAAGAGGTACTCGCCATAAATGGTGGGGGGAAATTTGGGAAAGAAATGCGTCTAAACCTATATTCAATGGAAGAGTCACTTTTGAACATGACACCCTTTCACTTTCTTTGTGTCTAGGTTAGAAAATCCACTTGTCTCTTGATCATACTCCTTTATAAGATTACAAATTGGTTTGTGATCCCTATTGTTGAGTCAGTGATTCCAATATAGTTTTCGTGTCATCAATATGTTCAAAGAGAATTTCAACCCAGAAAGCCTTCTATTGTGTCGACCATTTCTGCAGTCCTTAAGAATTCTATTGCGTCGACCATCCCTGAGTCAGTCCTAAATTACTTTTTAGTCTAATCTACCTCAAATCTTCTTACCTATTTCATGTCATTGATGGAGGATACATTAAGGCCTCTCTTTGATGATTATTTTCAGGTCAAATTCAACTCATTATCCAAGAATTAGACTTAGAAACTAATTGGTACCTTGGAACTTGCATGCCTCAATGGAAGGTTTCCTCCCTTTCGACAATGGATTTTCATTATTGACCCCTCATCAAGATATTCCACCAAGTGTTCAAATTTATCTCATTAATTCACATTCGTTGGATTGTACTAGAGTACCTTTGGATTCATTGACATTAATGGTGATTTCCCTCACACTTGTTAATGATATTCATTAATGATTGGTAATCAAGTGGTTTCTACCATGTTTGACTTCAACACATGTATTCACATGGTTAGATTCATACTATAGAGTCATGGAGATGATGACCTTGAATCTTTTCTGATAGGTTCAAGTTGTGTTGGATTATATTCATATTGTGATGTTGCATAGATCCATAGTTTATGTATTGTGGCTATGTTCAAATTTGAGTCTTTAACACATATATCCACAATGCATTTTTGGTGGCTATGTTCAGATTTGAGTCATATTGACATGGGTGCACAGTGTATATTTGGTGGCCATGACCTATCTTACTAGACATGGATCTTTTCATGTCATCATTTATTCTTTGAGTCATTTGTATTCTGATTATGGGAATGCCTACCTCAGTGATGATATATTATTGTAATGTATTTCCTTGTTTGTTGGTAGATTTCCGACTGACGTGTTCCTTGTTCCCTACACACAATCGAAAAGGTATTTCAGCTATCACTCTATTCTAACTTCATACTTTGGGGTTCTCTATGTTACAAATTATTTTCATCACCCCTGTGACCATTAATGATGTAAACCTATCCTTTGTCTTTATAAGGATCGGTGGTCCAAATTCCTGAATAAAGAAGGGAGAATAACTTTGCCTATGAGAAGAAGTTGTCTTTTCCTTTGTAAAAACCCTATTAAGGAGGATCATCACACCCTACCTAATGTAAGGGATGCGGAAATCACGTATCAATTCTTTCTGCACTAAAATTGTCCTGCGACGTCATCACACTCTTCTTAGTTATAGGGGTGCGGCGATTTTTGTACGAAGGAAAAAGACAATCTTCTCGATTCTTCTAGAAGAGAAGCTTCGAGGGTGAGTTGGCCTCCAATCGGTTTGGATCTGAGTCACATCCCTTATCTCTTGGAATCATCCTAACCTCTTCACCCTATCCTTTTTATCCTATAAAAGGAGAGGAGTTTTCATGGGGAAAGTTGGTTGGATTTGGAGCTTAGGAAAATTAGCTTGTATTGAGTTGGCTATATTTTGGTGTGAGCTTGAGTAATTTTTTTACCTTTGGGATTTTCTTTGTCAAGATAGATTGTTGTTATCAGAATCTGTGAAGAAGAAGTGTGTGGGAAGAAAGGAACTATTGGAAGTGACCTTACATCATCAAGGCAATGGTTGTATTCTCCTTTTCATATTTCTAATACAGTAATATATTTCTTTCCTATAAAATTGGTCTTATTTTATTGCATGACTCCTTGATCACATACATAGGTTTTTTTGAGTATATGTTGTTTCTTTCACTTCATTGGCTTGTGTATTTTTACAGGTTCAACATCCCATAATCATTGGAAATGAGCGAAGATGACACTAACAAGGAAAAACAACATTTAAAAGGTATGTCATTTATCTCTTGTTAGTTAGTATGATTGATGATTAAAACTTAGGGAAAGTTTTATATTTTGTCTTGTTTTGTTATAGTTTTGGTGTGAAACTAGGGATATATGTTTTTGTCTACACTTACCGATTAGTCCGATAACAAAATTGGCGACCATACTAAGGACTTCATGCTGAAGTTAAGCCTCTAGTTTCTTAAGCTGGGGGTGAAGTACCAACCATCCGTGAACCATGCATTGGAATCCTCAAGCATAGTTTTCTCTAGTTCAAGCTAGTGTAAAAATGAAACCACCTACCTCAAGGATATTTCCCTCTTGTTCAAGATTGTGTAAAAATGAAACTAGTTCCAAGCATAGTTTTGTTTAGTTTTTAAGCTTTTGTAAAAATAAAATCTATCCCAAGCATAGTTTTGTTTTGTTTTAAGCTTCCGTAAAAATGAAAACAATCCCGAGCCTAGTCTTTGTTATTTCTCATGCTTGTAAATCCATGAGAATGTAACTGAGTAAACGTGTATCACTTTTTCAGACATGTAAAGGTTATACAAAAAAGGAACCCCCTGGAGTTCCCTTTAATCTCTTTTCAGACTCTGTAAACATGAAAATATTGTTGAGCGATCTTGTTCTTTTCATGCTCATTAAAGTATTTGAAGAAAACATCTGTTGATCAGTATATTATATCATTTTCAGTCTCATCAGACTACTTTATGAAAAAGAACATTTTGGAGTTTTCTTTAAGTGTTTTTCAGAATCTCTAAATATAAAAAAAACCCTGAGTTTTCTTTCCTTGGACTCGTAAAACAAACATCGAAAGGCCCATATGGGACTGAACCACTCCTTCCTAGGGTTCGTTAAACATACTTCGAGGGAATCATCCGAAGGATGAGCTTAAATTTACAAGAATATGTTATCCTCCTCAATCATGCATAAAAATAAAGAGGTTCTTGACATAAATGGCGGGGGGGAATTTGGGAAAGAAATGTGTCTAAACTCGTATTCTATGGAAGAGTCACTTTTGAACATGATACCCTTTCACTTTCTTTGTGTCTAGGTTGGAAAATCTTCTTGTCTCTTGATACTACTCCTTTATAAGATTACAAATTGGTCTTTGATCCCTAGTGTTGATTCAATGTTTCCAATACAGTTGTCGTGTCGTCAATGTGTTCAAAGAGAAGTTAAACCCAGAAAGACTTCTATTGTGTCGGCCATTTATGTAGTCCTTAAGCCTTCTATTGCATCGGCCATCCTTGAGTCTATCCTGAATTACTTGTTACTCTAATATACCTCAAATATTCTTACTTGTTTCATGTTATTAATGGAGGATACATTAAGGCCTTTTTGTGACGATTATTTTCCTGTTGACTTCAACTCATTATCTAGGAATTAGAATTATAAACTAATTGGTACGTTTGGACTTTCATGCCTCAATGGCAGGTTTCCTCGCTTTTGACAGTGGGTTTTCATTATTGAACCCTGATCAAGAGATTCCACTGAGTGTTCGACTTCAGTTCATTAATTCACATTCGTTAGATTGTACTAGAGTACCTTGGATGTCATTGACATTAATGGTGATTTCCCTCACACTTGTTAATGGTATTCATTAATGACATCTAATCAAGTGGTTTCTACCATGTTCGACTTCAACACATGTATTCGCATGATTAGATTTGTACTATAGAGTGGTGGAGATGAAGACCCTGAATCTTTTTGGACAGATTCAGGTTGCGTTGGAGTATATTCATATTGTATTTTTGCATAGATCCACAGTGTATCTCTCATGGCTATGTTCAAATTTGGGTCTTTAACACATAGATCCACAATGTATTTTTGGTGGCTATGTTCATATTTGAGTCATATTGGCATGGATCCACAGTGTATGTTTGGTGGCCATGACTTGTCTTACTTGACATGGATCTTTTCATGTCGTCATTTATGATTTGGGTCATTTGTATTCTGATTATGGGAATGCCTACCTCAATGATGATATATTATTGTACTGTATTTCCTTGATTGTTAGCAGGTTTTCGAACGACGTGTTCCTTGTTCCCTACACACACTCGACAAAGTATTTCAACTATCACTTTGTTCTAACTTCATACTTTGGGGGCCTCTCTGTTACACATTATTTTCATCACCCCTATGACCGTTAATGATGTAAATGTATACTTTGTCTTTAGAAGGACCAGTGTCCTGAATTCCTGAAGAAAGAAGGGAGAAGAACTTTTCTTGAGAGAAGAAGTTGTCTTTTCCTTTGTAAAAACCATATTAAGGAGGATTGTCTCACCCTACCTAATGTTAGGGGTGCGACGATCTTAGATCATCGCTTGCTACACTAAACTTGGCCTGTGATGTTATCTCACTATGCTCAGTTATAGGGGTGAGATGATTTGTATACGAAGGAAATAGAGCATATTATTGATTCTTCTAGAAGAGAAGCTTCAAGGGTGAGTTGGCCTCCGATCAGTTTGGATCTGAGTCACATCCTTGATCTGTTTGGATCATCCTAACCTCCTCACCCTATCCTTTTCATCCTATAAAAGGAGAGGAGTTCTCATGGGGAAAGTTGGTTGGATTTGGAGCTTGGGAAAATTAGCTTGGATTGAGTTGGCTAGATTTTGGTGTGAGCTTGAGTAATTTTTGTAGCTTTGGGCTTTTCTTTGTCAAGATAGATTGTTGGTCTCAGAATTCATGAAGAATAAGTGTGGGAAGAAAGGAACTATTGGAAGGGACCTTACAACATCAAGAAATTGGTTCTATTCTCCTTTTCATATTTCTAATACAGTAATATATTTATTTCCCATAAAATTGATCTTATTTTATTGTATGAATCCTTGATCACATACATAGGTTTTGTTCAGTATACGTTGTTTCTTTCACTTCATTAGCTTCTGTCTTTTTACAAGTTCAACATCCCATAAGAATTGGAATGGAGCGAGGATGACACTAGTGAGGACAAACACCATTTAAAAGGTATGCCATTTATATCTTGTTAGTTAGTATGCTTGATGATTAAAACTTAGGGAAAGTTTTATATTCTATCTTGTTTTGTTCTAGTTTCGGGGGGAAACTATGGAGATCGGTTTGTTTCTTCACTTATCGATTAGTCAATAATAGGGGCTCTTCGGGTTCTGATTCATATTTGGTTTCCCAACCTTCTTTGGTTGATACAACAGTCATGCTGATGCAATATTCGACTGACACCACTCTTCTTTTTGGGGGTGATGTGTTTCTTGACCTTGTTGTCTTGCATCCTATTCAACTAGTGGTCATGTCGATGCAATATTCGGCCAACACCACTCCTACTTTTGGAGGTGATGCATCTTTTGAAATTGTAGTTTTGCATCCTATTCAACCAACGGTTGAAGAAGTGGTTGCGCCAATGCAATCTTCGGTCGATCCCACTCTTCTCTTGGAGAGTGATAAGCCTAAGGAAGTGACATTACCAATGCAATATTATGTCAATCCTAGTATTTTTTTGGAGGGTGATGCATCCTTCAGCCATGTCCTTAGCATTCCTAGTCCTATACCTTATGAACAAGGGATAATTCTACTCTCTCTGAGCACGGTCCCTCCAAGTCCTAGGGTGGTTTTATTTGACTGGGATGACCTTGTAGAGCCCCAACTTCCTTCTTTTAAACCCTTCTAGATATTAGGTGTTCTTAGATATATTGTAGATAAGGTAACCTCTGCAAGAAATTTATCCTCCTTGAATTGGAAATATTTGGGTTTCCCTAAGGTTGTGTCAACTATCTGTGAGTTGTTGAATTTCGACAGAAGTCCTGCACGGGAGTGTTGGCCTACCCCCTTACACTCTTCTTAGAAAAGCATCCTATGAGTCTGATTTAATCTATTTTCCGACTCTCTCAAAAATCAAAAATATTTCTGAGTGAACTTGTCTCTTTCACACTCAATTGGATTTGAAAGGTCATGAGTCTTGGTTAAGCTCTTTTTTTACTCTTTTAAAAATAAAATATGTCCAAGTGAAATTGTCTCTTTCACACTCATAAATTGGATTTGAAAGGACATCTATTTGGTGCAAGTTTATCCCTTTTTCAAACCAATTAGAATAAGATTACGAAAAAGGACATTTTTTGGTGTCTCATTCTCTTGCTTGTAGTCTTGAGCCTATTATCATTTCTCACTTTTGGTTATAACCCTTTCACCTGAGCAGTTTGGATCATCAACCCAATAGAGCCTTGTTTATATCCTTTGCATCTTGACACCGTATACCCAAGAGAAAAAATTCCCTCGAGTGCCCATCTCCTTCATGCACCTCCTTGCATTGAGATTGCTTACTTGCGACACTTGTTTCCTCCTTTGTATCATAGCATTCATTTGACTATGAAAAATAAAAAAAAATATAGGAAAAAAAATAATATTATCTTATATTGGCAGCAGTCATGTCTCCTTTGAATAGAGAACAAAATTTTTGAGCCCACTTGTCATCAAAATTTTGGGTTTAGCATGACCTTAGGAAGTTGAGATCATTATAGAGAGTCTACTTCCTTGAATGTTTACTCTTCCAGTCCTTATGAAGATTTTGATGGATTCCTCCTGCATCTCAAAGTTTCATCATTAGGTTTATTTTGACATATTCTTCCATATGTCTCATGCTCTTGTTAAAAGGATGTCTATCAACTTGTGTCGGTTATTCCTCAGAACTCTGAAATTTTCATGTTGGCCATAACCTCAGTATGCCTCAGGTATACATGAAGTTGTAGTCTTATTATGCACCGTGGTCCTACTTTCATCATTGGTAGGTAACCTTGAACCCAACAGTTGACATTTCATCATTGGTTGTTGACTGGGTGGTTTCCCTTGTGTCTGACGAAAAGAAATATATTCACACATTGGGATTCATGTAGTTTATTGGATGCCATTAGTCTTATTGGTTGTTTCCTCACTTTTGTCAACAGTTTTCCTTATTGATTGCTATTCAGAGGGTCTCTTTTGTGCACCACTTTCATATGGAGCACGTGAAAGACACAGAGGGTCGTTGGTTCATGAACATGTTATTCATTCAATTTCCTCCAAATCATTAAGCTCCTTCTTTGTACCTCGTGATGAATCATGAGA
>SNQJ01S0037568.1:29995-41517 GCA_010110895.2 Picea sitchensis | reverse complement strand
CTCCAAAGGAAAGGGTGGGCTGGCCCCCACCGGTGCCCACTCTGCCAACAAGCCGAAGAAACCACTAATCACCTCCTCCTCAATTGTGCCTTTTCCAAAGAAGTTTGGAAGCTGACACTTGGGCCAGGGGCTGAAGTCAACCTGCCAGAAGACATCAAAATCCTCCTTCAGCATTGGGACAATCTGTACCCGTTCCAACATCGAATTCAAAGTCAAGTCACTGCGCTTTGGAGAATCCTGCCAAAGTTTATTCTTTGGAACCTGTGGCTGGAAAGAAATAGCAGGATCTTCAGGGACAGAGTAAGGAGTGCACCCATAGTGGTAGCCAACATCCAGGCCCTATTCGGAGAAAGCGCCCCTTACATATTCCAGTCCAACTACAAAGGGAATCTAGATGAGGTGGAGTTCCTTTGGCTAGAGCAGTTCAAAATTCGAAGTGCAAAAGAAATCACAATCGTCGCTCCAAGTACCGAGGACTGGGAAATAAGGAAAGAGAAGCACGAATTTGACAATTGGAAGCAAGAAAGGAAGGCGTACATCCTGTCCTTTGATGGAGCCTCCAAAGGCAACCCGGGGCTTGCAGGTGGAGGGGGGTTAATTGAAAGCCCCAGTGCAGAAATTATCGTAAGATATGCCCTGGGTCTAGGTACTGAGACCAATAACATAGTGGAATCCATGGCTTTATGGCAAGGGCTTCAGCAAGCCAAAGAGCAGGGGATCCAGGAACTGATCATCATTGGAGACTCCAAACTGATAGTCAAGGCCATTAATTTCCAGACTCAAACTCACAGCGCCAAACTTAATAATATCCTGAGAAAAATCCATCTCCTCCTCACTAACTTCAATTCTTATGATATTTTTCATGTTCTAAGGAAGCTAAACGCGATGGCTGATGTGGAAGAAAACAAAGGCGTTATCCTTGCGCCAGGAACCTTAATCCTCAATGGAAGGATGTCCATTGTGGAGATACCATGACCCAAGATGCCTCACACGCATATCCAACAAGTGGAGGTATGAGTACAAAGACAACAGGAGAATCGACCAGGATCAGCCAAACAATGTTGAGCCATTGGAGGATAGTGACAGGGGGTGGTACCAAGCTCACATGGACAGCAGACAGGGAGGGGACAGGCACCCAAGTCCGACTCATTTCCAAGCAGTGATTCCTCTTCCTGTGAGTCTGAAAGGTCTAGGAGTGTGAATCAGGGGACAACCAGAGAGATGGAAGCCAACACAAGCAAGAAACCGAGCCTGGAGGAACGCCGGAAGATCATGGACACAACACTAGAAAATCCGAAGCAGATGCTGCAACACCAATTAGACTTCCTGGATGCTGCAACACCAGTTAGAAAATATGAAGCAGATGCTGCAACACCACTTAGAAAATCTGAAGCAGATGCTACAACACCAGTTAGAAAATCCGAAGCAGATGCTGCAACACCATTTAGAAAATCTGAAGCAGATGCTGCAACACCAGTTAAACACAAAGATTGGTTTCTCTGAAGAGCTCAGCAAGCTTCATCAGGAGCTCAAGAACCCACAGGAAGAGTATGTTCTGAGAGTCGATCAGTTGGAAGAGGAAATGGCTCAGCTCAACCGAGAGTGGAGGAATGAACAAGAAAGTTAGTCCTGCCGTTACCTCTGAAATACACTCCACCCCGCTGCATCTTGGCATTTTGTATTGAGCCAAGGCTTTAAATAAATCCGTTTAGCTGGTTAGTGTTAGCCTCTCCGGAATTCAAAAAAAACATGTGTATCCAGGAGCAGTGTTAAGCTCATTTCAGGCAGAGGCTCAGTGAAGGCCTGCCATTTTGTAAACGCATTTTTGGCTCGGCCACACTTAATACAAATCCTCTAATCATTTTGGTCAAAAAAAAAACGTTGGTATGTAACATCAACATCTAAAATTATTCTCTTTAAATATGAATTGCGCATACTAATGGTTGTAACATGCATACTATGTACTCTTATGTTCAGTGCATCAACAACTTTATTTTCTTTTCTTTTGATATGCTTGATGTCAAATTCATACTCACTTAAAAATTCCAGCTATCTTATATTCTTGGAATTTAAATTTGGTTGCTAAAAAAGATATTTTAGACCACTATCGTCTGTCCTTAAGTCAAATTTCTTTCCCATGAGATAATTCCTCCACATATTCAATGCATGAACTATTGAAGCAAGCACTAAATCATGTGTGGAATAATTCCTCTCATGTTTTTTAATATTTATTGAATCATAACTAATGACATGTCAATTTTGAGTGAGAACTCCACCAATTCCTTCTTTTCATGCATATACAAATACTACAAAATTCTCATTTGGGTCAACAATATTCAAAATAGGTTCACTAGTAAGTAACTCTTTCAAGAAATTAATTTTTTCTTCACTGTGTTGTTCATTCAAACTTAATTCCCTTCTTTTATAAAGAAGTGATGGGATGAACAATTTTTTGAGAATCCCGCTATAATTTTTCTATATTATCTGAATAATCCCATGAAATATATGACTTCTGAAATATTCCTTCATGTTGGCCATCCTCTAATGGCTTCAATCTTCTCTGGATCTTCTACAATATCTTCCTCTAAAATATTGTGCCCCAAATATTGGATATGATTTTGGTAAAAATAAAAATTAATTATCTTGGCGTACAACTAATGTTCCCTTAGAACTTGTAACACCAACCTCAAGTGATGTCCATGCTCTTCTTTTGACTTGGAATAGATAAGTATGTCATCCAAGACTACAATGAGAAAATTATCCAAATAATTTATGAATATGTCATTCATTAAGAAAATAAATACATTTGGTGCATTGCTCAGTCCAAATGGCACAACTACAAATTCATAATGTACATACATGGTTCTAAAAGTTATCTTACTTATGTCTTCTTCCTTGATTCTCACCTAGTGATATATTGATTCCAGTCTATCTTTGAGAATACCTTTTCTCCTATTAGTTGATCAAAGAGGACATAAATTATGGGTAGAGGGTATTTGTTCTTCATAGTGGATTTATTCATCCATCTAAAGTCAATGCATAATATCAATGTCCCATATTTATTTAAAAAAAATAGTAGTGGTGCTCCGAAAGGTGAAAAACTTGGGAGTATGTACCCTTTTTTCAACAATTCTTCCAACTTCATTTGTAATTATTTTAATTATAGTGTCCTAATCCTGTAAGGATTTTTTGGCACTAGGGTAGCTCCTAGTACTAAATAAATAGAGACATATATATCCATCTTTCATGGTAATCCTAGTATTTCTTGGAATATATCTTCAAACTCTTGCAATACTGAAAAATATTCAAGACTTGACCCTTTTGTATTTCCAAGATCCTCCATATGAATTGCATACAATTGACATCATTTCTTGAAACAACTATTCAACTATAAGGCTGAAATATCCCTTATAGAAATGGGCCTTGGAATTCCTTTCACAGTGCTATGTTTTCCTTCTTCATCAAGACATGTAAATGTCTTGTTATGGCAATCTAGGATAACATGATGCTTGTCCAACCAATACATTCCAATTAGAATACCATAAGATCCTAATGGTATGATATTCATATCAAAAATTGTATTTACCCCATTCATATTTATTATACAAGATTTGAAAATCTCATTGATCCTTCTTTTATTTCCAGTGGCTAGTTGAAACCAACATGATTTTTCAAGATTACTTTTCTCCAAATGAAATATGTCCATTATTTTAGGATCAATGTAACTATGGATTTCTATTATTCTTTTCTGTCTTCCAAGGATGCATATATTCTTGGAATATTTCTTCCTATGTCTTATATTGTCATTGATCTATAAACTATCATGAGTATTCTACTCGAACAATTCATCACAACAAATCCAATAAATATAACTAAAATCTACACTATGAAGGTTAAATTCCTTTAGATTACAAAATATTTGATTATTTATTTTCTACTTATGAATGAAATATATAAAATGAAGAAAATAGAGAATGGCAAAATACAATCACACACCATCCACAATATAACACAAATATTTTCTCTGGGAAACCTTTACAGGACAAAACCTAGCTAGAAGGTGAGATTGCTTTGCTCTCTTTTCTCTGATATGGAAATAATGCAAGTACAAAGGAGAAGACACTCTATATGGAGTTACCTGAGACCCATGGCCTATTAGGATTCTACCGAGCATTAACCCCCTCTATTATGCCCTCTAATTTCCCAATCCTTGTTGTTCTTCTCTGTTATGGAACAAAATACAATAACATAGGATGAAACCCCTTCTCCTCCTAGTGGATTGATATTTAACATAGCTCAATAGCCATCTAGGGATAGTTTTTTTACTTCCTCAACCCTCAATTGTGGTAGGGTTTTGAAAAATTTAGAATATTCATGAAATTCCTCATGTGGATAGCCCCATATGGATTTGTAATGGGGGATGACATGACATCCTCTCATACCACGGTGGTCAACATGATAGGTCAACTTACGAGAGGCATAACTTTTGCATATGAAATTTGATTGATGAACCATCTACACCATTGGAAATGTCTTGGAGTATAGAACGTCTTCAAGGGGGTGTGCACAATTTTTAGACACTAGAACCCAAAAAAATACTATTTGATGCATTAAAATGGATCCATAAGGTCCTAGACCCCAATTTTCCAAGCTGGGACCTGCCACTAAAATGACCTTGCAAGCCGATTACTCCAATTTTTCCCACTTTGAAAGAATAAAGATAGATGACAAATAATATAATCATCCAATCTAGATTAGTTGTATCCTCTTGTATATTTTTCACTTCCCTCATATTTCCTTCTCCATGATGGAAATCCTTTTACATGTGATCTTATTTACATCCCCAACATTTGATTGTTGATCTTCCCCTTTTCCTTAAGGAATATTCCCTCTTGGATACATTCATAGTAGGAATATATTTCTTATTTGTATTAGGACTACTTCTATTGAAAGAATGTTTGAATCCCTTCCTTCTCTAATCATATTTCTCCTTCTTCTTGTCCTTCCAATATTTTAGGAAATATTCGCTACCCTTTCCTTGCTCATACAGGCCATTGGACTTTATAATTGTCTCCACCAAAGTCTTGGATACATCATATTGAATATTGTATTTATATAAATATGACAGTCCACTTAGAAAACTATCTATATTCACCTTTTCATCATTGATAAACCCCACATACTTCAACAATCCCAAGAAATTATTTTCATATTCCCCCATGGTCTTCCTCCCTAGCCTGATTTCAAAGAAATATTGCATCTTCTATTCTTAATAGTTATTTGAAACATATTCCTTCTGAATTTTTTTATTGAACTACTTTCACGTAATCCTACTCTCATTAATGTTCTCAAATTTATTGAATTGATCCCAACACATAAGAATTTTTTCATGAAATGGTATGTGGAAATCTTGGCTTTTAAGTTAGATGAGTAGTTGTGTAATTGAAACTACTTTGTGATTCCAAGAAACTAGGATTCAACACAATATTCCCTTTCTCTCTCATCATCAAAGGATGTTGGTTTAATTTTCCTAAGCTCCCCTTACCAACTTTCCAACTGATATCTTCTCCGTTGATGCCTAATAGGATACACTTCTGGACTGCTCCTTGAATCTTCAGATGAAAAAAAATTCCTTGCTAAGTAAGGAGGTGAATGACTCTACAAGTTTTGCTATCACTTATTGAGTAACTTTTTCTTCTACATTTATCTCTTCTTTCATAATGTCTACCTTCTTCCTCATGTCTTGAGCCTGATCCATTATTTTCTTGTCTTTGTAGCTGATTTATGTTTTTCATCATTTAAGCATTCATTTTATTTTTCTCCTCATGTAACCTCATTATCCTCTCATTTTCATCTCTACAACTCTACACTTCATTTTTTATACTTCTCATAGTATATACCAATTCTATTAGTTCCATTATGATCCTATGTCCATTAGATTATGTTTTGACACTACCCACATTAATATCTTGGCCTTTGGATTCTCTCTCATGACTGTAGGATCCCTGTGCATCCTCCATGACTCTGATATGAAGTCCTGGGATTGAATTGATCTACCTATATCTTTAATTCCTTAAAATGTGCAAGTAACCATTTTTGTTAGAGTTATGCATTATATAAATTTGCCAATTAATTCTACATGTGTTTCTTCTTCTCAATTCATGAAGAAGTGTTTTACACTTCTCCAAATTATAATAATTCCAAGTTATTCTCCTTTGCATCAGATTTTCAATGACTATTCTTATTCCCTAATATTATCTCTAAGATGAAATTTATGTCTTCCTAAAAAATTCATTTTCACCCAATTTATGCACTTTCTCCACTAGTGCAATTTTACAAGAAGACCAAATTCTATCAAATATAGAAGAAAATACATGAAAAACCAAGAAAACATTTGTATTAGGAAATGATAATTATCATGATGGTAAACATACACAAACATACATATTCTCCATTTGTTACTCCAATAATATTCTACAATAATCTGGAATTTGCAGCTTTGCCCTTTTAACATTTTATCCAGAATTGGAATTTTTGGCAAAAATGGCTAACTCTCAATTTGGTAACTTCTAGAAAAAAATCCCTAAAACAAATTTGTTTGTATTGATTACTATTCAAAATGTTGAATATATAGTTTTTTTCTAGTTTTGTGATCTGGGATCACTTTCCCCACAATGAATTTTTCCTATTTAAGCATCCCCTTTCCAAACAAATGAGTGATATAAACAAATGAGTATTCTAGTTTTGTGTATTTTGTCCTATTTAGGAACCCCCATTTTTAAACCCCTTATATTTTATCCAATTAATTTACTAGGTATTTTCATGTCTTCTGTTTAGAATCTCTCCAAAAATTTCATCTTAATCTGTATCTCAGTCAATGTTCTAGACTCTGGTATTTAAAAGCCACTATTTTGCAATTTCTGACAAATTCAAGAAGAAATGCTCAATGTCCCTCTCTATCACTTCCATATCCCTCCTCATTGTGAAAAAAAAGTAGAATTTTCATCTAGATCGGACTTAACTGTCTCTAGTTATGGCCAAAATAAGAAAATGGCTCTAGACTAAGTTTTCTTTTTTGAAACATAGGATATCCTATGCCTATGTGGCAATATAATGGCATGGTTGTTGATGTGGCACCATGGGTCCACATGGAACACTGATAGGATTCCATGCCACCTCTCTAACCACTGATCATGCATCGTCATCCTCTTGTCATCCTCCCTCTCTCTCTTCTTCCTTACCTTTCACTTCAATATATAAATAAAATAAAAAAATTAATACATCTTGAACCCTCCCATACTGGATTCCAAATGGCACCACCATAGTGGACCATGTCACTGGTGGGGTCCATATTGAAACCTTACCTTTGGCATGCAACCTATCCCCATTCGATATCTAATGGAAGAGACTAAAGGACGATCAATGGTCGAGGTTGTTTTCACATTGTCAACTAGATCGCGAATTAACAACCCCTCTGTGATGCGATAATGAATACCACCCATGGTACATGGAAAATTACTATTAGTTTGACATGGTCCAAACATATTTCAAAAATTCCCTTTCTACCATTTTATTTCGATTACCAATACCACTCGTGGTATCGAGCCATTTCTCCACCGATAGCCCCACCATGGTGGCCTGTTAAGAACTAAATATCAATATAGCATAGAAAACCCTCAGAATAAGTACTCAATGCCTTCAAAAAGAGATAATTTCAGATAATAACCCTCTTCGAGGGGACAACCTCCCTACACACCACATAAATTTCGAAATACAAGATGATTCCAAATGAAAATGTCTCCTTGGTATATATAGGAGACTAGGAGGTACAATTACAATTAATGGACCCAAGCCGACATAAATAAAATAACATTACTAATGTAATATTCCCCAATTAAGGGGTAATGTGAAACTATTTAGGGATAAACATGGCCCTCCCCTTGAGACAAGTGTTGTCCAAAATTCTTGAGTAACTCTGGATTCTTTTGTATAAAATATTCATCATCCCAAGTGGAATATTTAGTTGGTAGTTTCCTCCATTTAATGAGATTCTCTGAAATGGATCTATTCCTCAGCTGGAGAATTCTTGTGTCAGTGATGGCTTCAAGATCCAATATGATTTTTACTTCCTCTTCAAGTTATGGAAATATAGTTTGAACTAGGATCTTATCACCTATAACCTTCTTTAAGCATGAAACATGGAAAACTAGGTGTACTCGTGAATATGCACACAACTCCAATTTGTATTCCATAGTACCAATATTTTGCAACACCTTATAAGGGCCATAGTAATTTGGTGATAATTTATTATCCTTATTGGCTTTATTGAGGGACATTTGTTTGTATGGTTGTAGTATTAAAAACACCCAATCCCCTACTTCAAAACATCTTTCACTATGATGTTGATTTGCTTGTTGTTTCATGTGATTTTGTGCCATAGTCAGGTTGTCCTTCAAGATTTGGAGAACTTGTTTTTGATGCTCGATTTAATCTTCCACTGATTGAACCTTAGATTTTTATTTTAGAGAATAAGTGATGGAAGGAGGGTTGTATCCATAGAGTTCCATAAATGATGTCATTTTTGTTGCAGTATGAAAGGAAGTGTTATATCACCATTCTACCAAGGGTAACCATTTGAACCATTGTGTTTGTTTATTAGAGACAAAGCAACAAAGGTATCCTTCTAGACATTTGTTCACTAACTCAGTTTTTCCATCAGATTGAGAATGATAGGATGAGCTATGAGACAATTGAGTACCCAAACAAGAAATAATTATTTTCAAAAATGTCTAGTGAATATGGGATCGATGTCACTTACAATAATATTTGGGCTTCCATGAATATTTTGAATTTTCTCCATGAATGCGGTGGAAAATGTACTGACTTTGAAGGGATGAGAGAATGCACAAAAGTGTGCGTACTTGGTCATTTTATCAACAATCACCATGATGACACTCTTTCCTTCAGACTTTGGTAAATTTGTGATGGAATCCATGGAAACCTCATCCCAACACTGACTTGGGATGGCTAATGGTTGTAAAATACCTAGGGTCTTAATTGTTTCCACCTTATTTTGTTGGAAAACCAAACATTCTACCACAAACCTTTGAACATCAATTTTAAGGCCATCCCAAAAAAAATCCTTCTTGACCCTATGGTAGGTTTTAAAAAATCCGGATTGCCCTCCTACCGGAGAGGTGTGCAATTCCAATAGTACCTTTTTTTTGAGTTGGGAGTTCTTACATAAATATAAGCGATCTTTGTACCATAGTGAATCATTTTTCCATGTAAATGTATCTGATGCACTGGAATCCTTCTGTAGCCTTTAAATGAGAGTCCACACATTAATCAGGTTGGATGATCGATATGGCACAAAGAAAGGCCTCAAAATATTCATCCTTTCTTGAGAGTGCATCTGCCACAACATTTTTCTTCCCTTTTTTATAAACGATTTCAAAATCATAACCTAATATCTTGATCACCCATTTTTGTTGTTCTTCTAAAGATAGTCTTTGTTCCAAGAAGTATTTAAGACTATCATGATCTGTTTTGATCTTGAAGTGCCTCCCTATTATGTAAGAGAACCATTTCTTTAATGCATGTACTATTTCCATAATTTCCTTCTCATAAATGGGTTTGTGTAATTCCTTTTCCTTGAGTGGTCGACTTTCAAAATCCAGGGGCCTTCCTTCTTGCATTAGGACAACACCTATTCCATTTCCCGAGGCATCACATTCCACAATAAACATTTTTGTGAAGTATGGAGTGGTAAAGATAGGAGATTTGAACATCACCTCTTTAAGTTGTTGAAGGTGTCGTTAACGGTGTTGTTATTCTTCGATAGTGCCAAAAAAACTTGTGGTAGTAACCTGTCAAACTAAAAAATACTCTATGATTATTCAATGTTTTGGGAATTGTTTAGTCCATCATGGCCTTAATATTGTTAGAGTCTACCTTGACACCTTCATGAGATACAATATGACCCAGATACTCTACCTCCTTCACCCCAAAGAAATAGTTGGATGGTTTGGCATATATTTGTTTCTCCTTTAGTAGTTGTAGCACCTTGTCAACATGTTGCACATGATCGTCCCAAGACTTTCTATAGATTAGTATATCATCAAAAAATACTAACACAAATTTTCAAAGGAAGGGATTGAAAATGGAATTCATCAACCTTTGGAATGTGGAAGGTGCATTTGTAAGGCCAAAAGGCATGACCAAAAATTCATAATGGCCTTCATGAATTCAGAATGTTGTTTTTGGGATATCTTCTTCCTTCATTCTAATCTGATGATACCCTGAACGAAGATGCAACTTTGTGAAATAGATTGCTCCATGTAGTTCATCTAAAAATTCATCAATGAGGAGAATTGGAAACTTATCTTTATTAATGATCTTGTTGAGCTCTCTATAATTTGGACACATATTCCATGAGCCATATTTCTTGAGTACCATTAGCACCGGTACAGAGTAAGAACTTTGGCTAGGTATAATAATGCCAACCTCTAAAATTTTGTCAACCATACACTCAATTTCACTCTTCTGGGAATAAGGGTATCTGTACGGCCTAATGTTAGGAGGAACACTCCCACGAATTAGGTGATTAGCATGATCATGATTTCGAGTGGATGGAATACCTTTGGGAATATCTTCAAATATTTTGGAATTCTTATCAATGATCCTTTGGAGATCTAGGGGAATATATGGCTTAGATGTTTGAAAATCTAGTGAGCGTAGTTGTGAAATAACACTTTCATGCCCCTTTTTCAATAATTTTGTTATGACATTAGAGTTTATCACCTTACGGGGTTTCCCTGTGATACCTCTTAACTCAATTTCTTTTCCTTCCAATGAAAATTTCATGAAAAGTTCTTGAAAATTAAAATCCATTGTACCTAATGATTGTAACCATTGGATTCCTAGTACGACATCAACACCACCCATGGGTATAGAAATCATTGGACTATTAATTACATATTCCCCCATAGTAAGATTGATCTTATTCCATTTTCCTGAATAATTGATAGTTCCTCCATCTGCAATCATTACTTGAAACTCTGGCACTGGATATACAAAGCAATTGAGAGCTTTGGATAATTTATAGTGAATGAAATTATGAGTACTACCAGAATGAATTAGGACTATTACCTTTTTATTTTTGATATATCCTTCGATCTTAATGGTTTGAGGAGTTCTAATATAATGTCCCCTACCACCCATGGTTGGGCCACACTACACTAGAGAACTCTTACGTTCTCTCTGCGAAACATACTGTAACATACCCAACATCTAACTGAGCTATGGCACATAAATTTTTTGATCTGTATGCAATTAAAACATAAACACGCAGAAATCTTGCAAAAGCATTATATATAAAATGTAAACATACAAATACCTTTGTAAATACACAGATTCACACTGAAATAACAATAAACATATACATGCAGCATATACAAGAAATACACATAAAAATAAACACAGTTATAACTGCACATATCATAACTCATAAAAATAAGCAC
>SNQJ01S0037568.1:14157-27301 GCA_010110895.2 Picea sitchensis | reverse complement strand
TCTATGCTCAACAATGTATTTTATATTAATTATGAGGCATATACAAAAATTGGCGCACTAGCCTTTAACATCTAGGCTCTTCGGCCAAATCAAAACATAGGCATCCTAGATTATAATAACTGGCTCACCAACCTATAAAACACAGCATATACACAAAGGCTCATTGTCCTCACCATCATGTGCACTTAAGATGTTGCGCGTGGTATCCTAGAATGTGCACACTGCATCATTCCACTATATAGTACATACACGCACTATGCCATGAAAGGTGCATACAAAAAATGATATAAAACAACTCACCATATTAAGTACATTTTCATTTACAATACAATTGGGTTTGACCTAGGGATATTACAATCCCCTCCCCTTACTTATGCATTGTCCTCAGTGTATCATGTGCCCATATACAAGAAAATTTCAAAAAATCCTAAAAAAGATGCAGGTATTCTTCCCGCATTGCATCCTCATGCTCCCAAGTAGAATCTTCAGGACCGTACTATCTCCATTGGACCTTTACAAGTTCTATGGCTTGATTACAGAGATGTTTGATTTTATGGTCTAGAATGCATACCAGATGCACTAGGAAAGTGCCTTGTTGCTCCACTTGAATCAAATTCCAATCAATAACATGATTAACAACAGGCATATATTTATTTAGCAATGATACATGGAATACATTATGAATAGACATAGATGCAGGTAATACAATCATATAAACAACTAGACCAATCCTCTCTAGGATTTACAATGGCCCACAATAGCGAGATGCCTACACTTTCAAGAATACATGATCACCCACTTTAAATTCCCCATGAGTTCTTCCCTTATCAACATAATGTTTCTGCATGTCTTGGGAAGCCTTCAAATTTTGTTTTATTTTTATCATTTTCTCCTCCATTTCCCTGAGCAAATCTGTCCCAACCACTACTTTCTCTGTTGGGTTATCCCAACTTACTAGTGTGTTTCACTTTCAGCCATAAAGTGCCTCAAATGGGATCATCTTTAGAGATGCTTGGTACCCATTGTTATAAGCAAACTCTACCAAGGGTAGGTAGTATTCCCATTTTTATGGTTTATCCGTCACATACATCCTTAAAATATCTTCAATCACTTGATTTACCCTCTCTGTTAGTCCATCTGATTCTGGATGATAAGCTATTGAAATTCAATTTTTCTCCAAATCAATTAAATAATCCTTTCCAAAATTTTGAGGTAAATTTTGGATCTCTGTCAGACACAATTGTCTTGGGTATGCCATGTAATCGAGCAATTTCCCTCATATAAAAATCAGCAATGCTCACTGCCTTGTGAGTGCGCTTAACTTGAATAAAATGGGCAACTTTAGTAATCTTATCCACCACTACCATGATAGAATCATGTTTCTTGTTTGTTCTGGGCAATTTGGTGATGAAATACATGGTTACAACTTCCCACTTCCACTCAGGAATGGGTAATGGTTGTAGCAAATCAACTGGGTCTCTATGCTCAGCCTTTACTTTTTGACATTTCAAACATCTGGAAATAAAATCAACCTCTTTTTTCATGCATGGACAATAATATTGGCTCTTGACAACTACAATATTTTTCTGATATCCTGGGTGCCCAACATAAGTCACATTATTCATTTCTCTCAATATCAGATTTTTCAATTCCTGAGAATTTGGTACATAAATTCTTCCCCTGTACATGAGAATTTCATTATTATCTAGCCTATATTCCTCAATTTTTTGCTGCAAAATACCTTGCTGTAATGTTTCCACTAATTCCATGTATTGCAAATCCAATTTTGCAGCCTATAAAATTCTGGGTTTTAAATCTGATTGGTACATGTTAATGGTTCTAGAATGAAATTCATGCACTCTTCTGCTGAGTGCAATAGTCACTTTGTTCTCTTTTCCCTTGATATTCTTTATATCAAATTCATATTCACTTAGAAATTCTAACCATCTGATTTGCCTAACATTTAGAGTTGGTTGATCAAATAAATATTTCATACCATTATGGTTTGTTATTATCTCAAACCTTTTCCCCATGAGGTAGTGCCTCCATTTCCTCAAGGCATGCTCTATGGCTGCCAATTCCAAATCATGAGTGGCATAGTGTCTTTCATTCTCTTTAAACTTCCTTGACTCATAACATATAACAAACCCATTTTGAGTGAGGACTCCACCAAGTCCCTCTTTACATGCATCATGCATACAATGAAGTCTTCAGTTGGGTATTCAATCCTTAGTATTGGAGCACTTGTGAATAATTGTTTCAAGTGTTGGAAACACTTTTCACAGTCCAATGTCCACTGAAACTTCAAACCCTTTCTTTGCAACGAAGTGATTGGGTGTGCAATCTTTGAGAATCCTTCAATAAATTTCTTGTATTATCCTGCAAGGCCCATGAATGATCTGACCTCTATCACATTCTTTGGCATTGACCATTCTCTAATGGATTTTATCTTCTTAGGATCCACTGTTATCCCATCCTTTGAAATGATGTGTCCCAAATAATGAATTTGCTTCAGATAAAATGAGCACTTGCTTAATTTGGCATACAAATGATTCTCCCTTAATACTTGAAACACCATCCTCAAATGATGTTCATGCTCCTCCTATGAATTATAATATATAAGAATGTCATCCAAAAATACAATGAAAAGCTTGTCTAAATATTCTCAGAAAACACCATTCATTAAGTACATGAAACCAGTTGGTGCATTTGACAACCCAAATAGAACCACTGTCAACTCATAATGACCATACCTTGTTCTAAAGGAGGTATTGCTGATATCTTCCTCCTTAATCCTTACCCGATGGTATCCTGACCTGAGATCTATCTTTGAAAATAACTTTGCATCCTTCAATTTACCAAAAAGATCATCAATTCTCCAACAAGACTGGGGCACCCCAAGGTGACACACTTGGGCATATATACCTCTTCTTCAGAATCTCTTCAAACTACATTTGCAACTCCTTCAACTCTGGTGTACTCATTCTGTATGGAGTCTTTGACACTGGAGCTGCTCTAGGCATTAAATTTATAGAGAAATTGATATCTCTCTTTGGGGGTAGTCCTGGTACCCCCTTGAACAAATCTTCAAACTCTTTTAGGACTGCATAATCTTCCAAATTTGGCACCTTATATTTAGGTGTCTCTTCCATATGAGCTGCAAATATTTGACACCCTTTTCTGTAACATTTCTTCAGCTGCAATGCTGAAATTTATTTGATGGTTACTGCCCTGGGAATTCCCTGCACTTTCCTTAGGTTCCCTTCCTCATCAAAGAAAGTAAAGGCCTTGTTATGAAAGTCTAGGATGGCATGATGCTGGTCCAACTAATCCATCCCAATTAGACAGTCATAAGAACCTAAAGTCAATATGTTCAAATCTTCCCTGGTGTTCAGTCCATTCATGTTCATAAGGCATGACTTAACCATTTCTTTAACTTTTATTTTGGCTCCGGTAGCCATCTGCAGCAACCAAGATTTTCCATGCTTTCTTCTTGTAAAATGCAAACTTTCCACCATATTAGGATCTATATAACTATGACTAGCTCCTAAATCAATTATAATAACAATGGTTTGGTTGTTTATCATACCTTCCACTTCAATCATATGTGACTGATACTTTGGTTTCTTATTGTCTAGGGATGCATAGATCCTTGGCACATTTCTGCTCATGTCCTCCACTATTTCAGCTTGCTGTACATTGTGAACAGTTCTCCCTTTTTCACCTCTGTGAGGACAATCTCTGAACAACTGATCCCATTTACAATCCCAACATTGAATAAGTGGTTTCCTTGGTATTTAACCCCCTGTTTCAATCATTATGGGATCTCTAGGAGCTTGTTGTCCCTGTGGATTATTTCTGAAGAATGGTGGCTTAGATCCCTTCTTCCTCTGATCCATCTTGAATTTTTTTTTGTCTTCACAAGATTTTTGGAAAGTTGGCCTTGCCTTTTTCTGGTCATATAGGAACTTACCTTGCCTTATGGTCTCCTCCAATGTCTTGTGATCATCATATTGTATTTTTTCACTAATGAATGATGGAAATCCACTCAAATACCTTTGAATCTTAACTGTCTCATCCTTGATGAAAGAGACATACTTCAGTAGTTCTAAAAACCTTCTCTCATATTCATCTATTGTCATACTCCCAAGATTGAGTTCAAATAACTCTTTCATTTCCTTGTCATAATATCTCTTAGTCAAGTATTTCTTCTCAAAATACTTCTTGAATCATCTCCAAGTAACATTGTTCTCTTTCATGTGTTGCACCTGCACACACTGATCCCACCACATGGATGCCTTTCCCTTGAGTTGATAGATAACAATTCTACCTTCTGCATGAGAAGAATAATTATTCAATTGAAAATACTTTCTCATGCCCATCAACCATGTCTCTACATCTTCATCCTTCTTTTGCTCACCATCAAATGTAGGAGGCTTGATTTTGTTCATTTATCCTCGTAGCTCATCCACGCCGAACCTCTTATGCTTTTTGATAGGGGATGGACTTGATATTCTATGTTATCTCTTATTGGAATGCCTCGGGGAGTGATGGTGATGTCTACTAACACTCCTTTCTCTTGTCTTCTCATTAGGAGGCTTTTGAGTTCCAGATTTGCTTGAGCCACTCTCCTTATCCAACACATTTTATATTCGGTTCAAGATCTGCATTAACTTTATGTTGAAGTCATCCTGTTGCTCCTTTTCTTTCATAATCCTTTCATTATTATCTTTATGGATTTGGAAATCATTCTACAAATTTTTTATGGTCTCTGCCATATTCATGTTTTCATTCCTTTCATCTCCATGTCCATTGGAGTTTGTTCCGTCAATACCCAAATGGACATCCATCCCTCTAATATCATCCTCCTGAATGTAAGTCCCCTATGCCTCTTCCATTCCTCTATAATCTATGTTGATCTTGATATGATCTAGTTGTTGTTAACCATGCAAAATGTGTAGACAACAAAACTTATCAGGCTAACTGTTTCAACAATTCATGAAAAATATGAACCATTTTGGTTCAATATATATCAGAAATATTTTGTATGATTTCCTGAAAATTTAATGCCCAAATCAATTTTCTGGCTGGATAATTCTATTCCATTGTCCAATACCTTTCCAATGTATACTCCCATGCTCAATTCTGAGTCTTGAGCAAAACGTTATGGCTATTTAAAAATTGCCCATTAATTTTTCTGTTCACACTTCAACTTGGCGCAACTCTGCATTGTAAATATGCATTTTTGCACCTACGCCTTTGGAATTTTTGTAAGAGCTCAATCGTGTTTCCTAATATACATATTATGGACACTCTATCCAAGTTTCACCTTTTTCTGGGTTCTAGGATGCTAGTTACATCCTGCTAAAATTCCATACCAAAATACCATATTCTAACTGGTATGTTATGGGTATCTTATTTGCCATAAACACTTTTAACATGCACAGAAATTTAATTCATCTCTTGGAACGTCTTCTATGGTTCAATATATTTCCATTGACTACTCATGTGCCTCAATATAATTCCGAAGCATAAAGTTATGGCTCTTTGAAGTTAGATGGGTCTTAAAATTTACCCTTCAATGTTTGTGCTATAACTTTCTCATAAAAGCTTTGTTTGACGAATAGTTTACACCATTAGAAAGATCTATCCGAGTTTTTTCATTTGAGATACAAAAGATAGATTGTATTGTTGCTACACCTCTGTCTCATGGTTTTTTAGTTGCTAAAAATTCTCTTAAGGTCCTCAAAAACGCATTGCAAAAAGATGGTGCTCAAATGATATAAAACATCACAGAAAATCATAGGTTTTCTGCTATCATTCACCCTTCAAACAATTTTGCGCACACAAATTTCAACCTGTAAACCCATATTTACCATGCACAACAATAAAACGAGGTAAATCGTACTTCGCGCACTTTAAAACCATTGTGCATAAATTCTCTATCACGCCAATAACTTGCACGCACTACTTTTATGTCGCACGCCAATATCCACCGCACATAGTTTTTTGTATCGTGCACTGATATTCCGCTCGCATTATACTCTACACACTGCACCATGCTAGATTTTAGTACGTCTCCACCGTGCACCAAAACTCTGTGCGCACCACTAACTAAACTATCGTGCGACAACATATACCCACATTGTGTGTACACCAATAAAACTCCTCTATGTTATACCAGCATTGTGCACACCAAACACACCATTATTATGTGTGTGCACACCATGCAATGCTAAATTTAGCATGCACTCCTGTACAACAACATTTTTCTGCGTGGCGCTGAAATTTAGCGCACACACCTACACACTAACAATCTTGCCGCGTAGTGCCGAATTTTACCAATCACCAGCTTTTACTACACATCATGCATTTTTTTAGTGCAACCACTTGTGCACATTCATTTTTATGCGCATCAATTCCTTGTGAATTACACTGTAGAAATTGGGTCTTTTGGCTTAACTTTTTCCCAAATTTACCATCGACATTCCGCAACCATGAAATTTATTCAATTTCACCCCAATAACACCAGTTCAACCTATGCAACAACAAATTGTTGTAAGTTGACATTTTTGGAATGAATTTTTCCCAAACTCAATTCACGAATTGAGAATTTTAATTATAAAACTCGCTCCAACTGTCATGGCTTCACTGTGACTTAAAATTCGACCAATTCCATGTGTTAATTTGCTAGAACATATGTTAAATCGATAATATCTCATCACTTGGCCGAATTTCTCCATTTTCTCATGAATTTAACAACAAAAATTGGGGCTTTTCCCAATTCCGCACAATTGTTGTTACTTTTTACCATGGGCATTCTGTAATTCAAAATTTGGCCACTTAGAAATAAATCCTCTGTGACATTTCGCTTCAACTCAACTTGTTCGGCCCATCCAAGCTCAATTTTGAAAACTAAAGCTCTGATACCATATTATAACATCCCTAGCCACCCATGGCCGGTCCATGCTATGCTAGAGAACTCTTACGTTCTCTCTACAGAACATATTGTAACATACCCAACATCTAACTGAGATATGCCACATAAATTTTTCAAAATGTATGCAATTAAAATACATACACACATAACTCTTGTGAAATAATTATATATAAAACATAAGCATACAAATACCTCTGTAAATACACAAATTCACATTGAAATAACAATAAAGGAAATACCCATAAAAATAAACACAGTTATAACCACACATATGATAACCCATAAAACTAAGCACGTAAATAACAATGTAACATGTAAATTTATCACACAATTGGCACTTATCTTGGTAAGAATGTCACCAACTACGAGAAGACCTTCCACAAACCTCCCAACCTTATACCACATTGTTCATCACTCTAAGCTCCACCTAGGTAAAGGGATTCCTAACCATGCTAAAGGTTCAAAGACAACAAGAAAATAATCTGTCTCAAGTGCCAACTCAAACTAACAACCTACAGTCCCGCATTCTCCACATGCATGTCCCACCCAAGAAGTGTGCCCTTTCTCTTCTCAACAGTCCTTCAGTTGCCCCACTTCCTTTCTGGGCTTTAGCAACAAGATGGACAGGAAGTCTCAGAGCATTGTACCTGTAGTTCAACACCTTTAGGAAATCAATTCCCAACAATTCTCTCACCCAAAGAATTGTTCATGGGCCTGGAAACCTGCCTCTTCAATATACCACGGACCTGAAAACCTGCTTCATCAGTCCATCTCCCAAGATAACCATCTACATGAACACAAAATGGCTATGGATACAGGTTGAAGTATCTTCATGAAGATACAAAGGATATCTCAATGGGTGAGGGCATGCTCATGGATGATTGACTGGATGATTGAATGATGGAAGGAATGATGGCAAGAATGATGGAAAAGATGATAGGAAATGAATTAAGTCCCAACAATATGTATGCATGTCCCCAACTTGACACTTGTCATGTTGGGAGCTACTTTGGCCCACTTGTCCCCAGCTTTAGAACTTAGGATAAAATAATTATCCATAGTTTATACTTTAAGAAATATTAATATAATATTATTTTTTGGCTTAAGCTCCCTAGCTTATCCCTTTCCTTAACTTTTAAGCCCCTCCCTTTCCCTAACCAGTGGATTTTAGTCCCCCATCTCTTTTATCATGGTCGGTCTGAGTGGAGTGATGTATTTCATATTAATTATGAGACATATACAAAAATAGGCGCACTAGCCTTTAACATCTAGGTTCTCCAGCCTAGTCAAAACATAAGCATCCTAGCTTATAATAACTGGCTCACCAGCCTATAAAACATGGCATATACACAAAGGCTCACTGGCCTCACAATCGCATGCACTTAAGATGTTGTGTGTGGTACCCTGGAATGTGCACACTTCATCATTCCACTGCGCAGTACATGCGCGCACTATGCCATGAAAGGTACATACAAAAATTGATATCAAACAACTCACCAACTTAAGTACATTTTCATTTACATTAAAATTGGGTTCGACCTAGGGATATTACAGCTAATTCCAACCAATGCATTACATGATATCATGGGAGTCAACTCTTCAGAAGAAATAACTTCTACATTTTCATCTTAAGATGGTTCTTTTTCTTGTTCTTGATCTTCTTGCTCTTCACAATCTATGTAGAATAATTTATTCTCACCACACATATGTCCCTTATTGTACTTGTTGTCACAATTAAATCATAAACCTTTTAATTTTCTTTCCTCCAATTGTTGATGTGTCAACCTTGTAGGTTGAGGTATTTTAGAAGAAGGAGCATTATTTTCTCGATAGATGTTAGGAGTGGTTCTTCTAGTAGCCATAGCCATATTTTTACTTTCAACATTTCTTCCCACCCTAAATGCATTCTCCAATGATTTGGGTTCCCAAAGGTGAACCTCATGTTGAATGTTATCTCTTAAAGTTACTATGAATAAATCAATCAAGTGCTCATCTAGAATATTTGTTACCTTTATATTCAATCTTTGGAAGTTCTCAATGTGCTCTTTAACAAAACCCTTTTTCTTGAGATTTATTGATTAGCTAAAGAAGGTATTGCTTCTTGTATCCTCATAGTGTGCTATCATTTCTTCCATGAAAATTGTCCAAGTGATGAGTGATTTGAGAGAACAAATCCATCGATACCACAAAAATTGATTAGGTTCTAAATATAAAGAAGAAATTCATACCCTTTTTGTATGTGGCACATTATGTAGATCAAATAATTTATCCATCTGAAGTATCCATGTGATTGGGTCCTTGCCATCGAACTTCCTCATATCGATCTTAGGAATGTGGTTGGTTTTTTTCCCTTGGTTATGGAAGGTTGTGAATATTAAGGAAATAAGTGCGAAGTACAAATTGCGTGGAAATTACATTGATTGAGATTGGGTCGAAGTGGTTAAAGAAGTAGAAAAGAAGGATCGAAGTAAGATAAAGTGAGTTGTTGAACGAAAAGATCGAGGAAGACAGATAAACAAGGAAGATGGATCATGGACAACTCAAAAAGAAAAAAAATCCACCAATAGATGCTTTGGAGCACCTTGTGGGAAAGAAGAAAAGACAAGTTGGCGAAGCCCTGAAAATGCAAGTCAAGTTGACCTAGGGTTTTAGACACCTAGGGTTTTGGAATTTTAGGGTTTTGACACCTAGGTTCTGACCTAAGGTTGTCCGAGAGTCATTGTAATGTATAAATAAGGGTCAAGAGGACCTAGGATGGGTTCGATTGGGTAATGAGTGGTTATTTTTGTTGAGAGAGAGAAGTGTTCTGTGAGAGAGCATTCTATATTGTAAGATCTTCAACTGGGTGCGAAGATCAACCCTGCAGCTCGGTGCACAGGGAGGGGAGAGAAAGAAAGAGAGAAGGAGAGAGATATGCAAGCTAAGAGCATAGATAGAACTGTATGTTTTCCTATAATATCAAGAAACTAAGTTATGTGGACGTAGCCCTAGGGAGAGCATGAACCACATATATCTTGTTGTTCTATGGGATTGATATTGTGTTCTTTTTCCTTTTGATTACTCTGTTATTGCATCATTGTTTTACATCTGAGATATAACTATGTGACGTGGGTTTGAGTTCATAAACGATATCTAGATGTTGTGTTGATATTGTTTTGGACCCACTTTGCATTTCCTCTTGTTGTAGACACCTGTGTCCTAAAACCATCTATTGTTACTTTAGGTGACACTTCGCAGGTGTTTCCAAAAGGGCCAATTGTTAGGGCTTGTTGGTGCACTGTTAGAGTTGAACCCTGGGTATTCCCCTATGCCAACAAATGGTTCTGTTGTCGAGACTGGGATATTCTTGAGGGAATTTCAATGTGGTTTCCATCGAAGACAAAGATTCAGAAGTGGACAGAAGAATAAGAAAAGGACTTCGCAGAAGCTCAAAACAAGAACCCTAATCTTAGTACAGAGGATTGGTTGGGAAGGTATATATTTATTGATATACATGATATTTTCTTTGGAGAAATTCATAAGGAGCTATACGAGTGGCTAGCCAGATTAGCAGATACCCAGTTTGAAATTAGACTCAGACCACCTGTGGTTTGGATGTCGACGTTGATCAAGAAGGTCAAGGGAGTTGATAACGTTGTGTCAAGAGAATTCGATCACTAGTTTGATATTACCATTGGAGTGTACATTACTGAGTTTTCTATTGACAGAGTAGAATCATATATCCAAGCAGAGAGATATTTCTTTAAGGGACCTAGAAGAAAAATTTTACATTTTCTGAAGCTGTAAATCAAGATGTTATTGCATGAGAAGAACATATTGAATACACAGTAATCAGTCAGACTGAAGAGCTAATGTTCAAGAACTCAGACAATGATAGCGACACAGAGGTTGGACACACATGTAGTGGGAGTTCATTTAAAGAAGTTCCTCTAATGAACTTGTTTGAGCAGGGTCACGAGCTACTGGCACAGGAAGAAAGGTTCCACGGGGAAGAAGAATTAGAGTTAGTGAAAGAGGAACATTCATAGTCTGTTAGGGAAGAAGAAGGGAATACTGAAGAAGCTCGCTGAGAAGAGTCAGAAACTTCGGGAACTGCGCATACTATTGAAGTAAGTACTATTACTCCTCCTATTGTCTTAGCAACATTAAGTAACCAGAGTAACCTAAGTTATCAGAGCACTCAGAGCACTGGTACAAGTGGTTCAGTGCATACTCAGTCAAGAAACCTAGGAAGATCTATGGCAGATGAGATGAGGTTACCCACCTTTAGGGGAGATGGATCTGAAGATCCTGATCAACATTGTTTCTTATGCGAAGATGTATGGAGTATTAAGAATGTCACAAATGAAGTTGTTAAGAGAGCTCAGTTTAGTACTACCCTAAGAGACCATGCACTGAGCTGGTACATGAAATTTGTCCAACGAGTTGTATAGCCTAAACCGCTAAATGACATTAAGACTGTGTTGATTTCTAAATTCAAGAAACCCAAGTTCGATTCGCAATGCATTACAGAGCTGAAAGAAATCAAGAATAGAGTAGTTCAACCTATTTGGGAGTTTGATCAGAGGTTTAAGACCCTGACATGTCATTTGATTTTTCAGATCCCAGATGTTGTCATTAGGCCGAAGTGGAAAGAAGGACGATCGTGGGAAAGAAAGCATGCATAAACAGAAGTAACAGCTGGAGAAAGAACAACACATGCACATGAAAGAAAGAGTGCACAAGGAAAGCGACAGCTGGAGGAAGAACAACATGCGTGCATGGGAGGAAGACCTAATTTCAGTAGGGTTAGGGTTTTTGTAATGCTTTGTAAAATGCCTGAAGAGACTGAAACATATAAATATAGATACATAGGTATCATGTAGAGGTTTGATTGTTTTGTGTTAAAAAGTTGTGTATTATATTGGGGTGTTAGTATTGTTATCCCATATTTTATCGTAGTTAGGCATGAGCGGATGCATTATGAAATACTGTTATGTACCATTTTTGTAAGCTGTTGAGATAGAATGGAGGAGAGAAGGTAGATCTGAGGATTAGTCCATAGGTTGTAGAGCTTGGTGCAATTTAGTTCACTTCATATAGATCTTACCCATAAGATGGGAATTGTAAGTTTGTGGCAGTGAAAATGCATAATTTCCATAATAAAAGAGCCAAGAGACAAATGTTTTTGGACGTAGCCCAGAAGGGGGTGAACCATGGTAATAACTGTGTAATGTGATGAATATATGAATCTCTTTAATTTATTTATGAAATTATTGTTGTACTTAATAAATGAGCTAATATATTGTTATGGAACATGAATAAGATGCTTGGGAAGTAAACTATGTAATGGAAATATGTACATGTGAGGAATAAGTAGATTACCTTCTTAGTCTGTAGTGCATGTCTCTGGTTAATAAACCCCTATCTCATACTCAATCCTAGGTTATAAAAACTTGAGTCTTACAACCACCCATTTAAATATATCTAAGGTGAGACTGTGTAGTGCATTCCATGTACTGTGTTTCCTTCTGGTTTACCAAGAGGGTAGATAGTTTTAGAGGCTTTGTTGGAAACCCGAATGACATGAACCCTGGGTCAATAACTCAGATAAATAAGAGAATAAAGGGTAGCCAACAAATGGTTTCGTTTCCATGTTAAGAGGAACAAGAGAGGACTGAGTAGGCGAGATAGAGTGAAAGAGAAATGAATAAGAGAAACAAAAGAGCAATGAGCCATTAGAAGGGAATGATGAGACCTTGGAACCCCATGAAGGAAGAAATCGAAGGTTGGTTGAGAACCAAAGAGCTAGAGTTTGCCTAGAAAGACAATAGAAACCCTAGCATCAGACCTCGCAAATATTTGGATAAATATGTGTTTATGGATTTAAATGAAGTCTTTTTCTATGATTTTCCCCACCTACTGCAGGAGTGGATACTAAGGTTGAAAGATAACCACATGACGAATTGGATCCGAAAGTTATATTGGACCCCAGTACAGGTTGAGAAGTTACAGTAGGTGAACAACAAATTCACCCACGCAATTGAATTTTGTCTTGACTATATTGTGGCAGGCCTCATCACAGAGTTTGCAGTCAACACAATGAAGTCATACAGCACAACAGAGAAATAATTTCTATGCGGACCTCAAGGAAGGTACATTCGTTCATTGTAAACCTCTATTAAAATATTACTATATAACAGAGGTGTAATGACAATGGAATCA
>SNQJ01S0037568.1:0-14147 GCA_010110895.2 Picea sitchensis | reverse complement strand
CTTACACACAATATGTCCTACAAGAACTCCAAAGGGTGAAAAGAAGATGCACTTCTTCAGGTTCAGGGAAATCTGACATTGCCTGCACTTATCCAACATTAGTCTTAAACATTCAATATGATTTTGCAATAATCTAAAAATAGTCCAATCATCAAAATATGCTTCCAAACATTTATGTAAAAACTCCTTGAATGCTTCAACCACCACCCTAGAAAAGATGACTGGTGCATTCTTCAATCCAAAAGGCATCACTGTGTACTGGTAGGATCCCCATTTTGTTGCAAATGTGGTCTTGTGGCGATCTTCCTTAGCAATCCTAATCTAATGATAACCTGAAAAATCCATCTGTGAAGGAGTAAACTTCCTGACCTCCTACATTATTTAACACTTATTCTATAAATGATGTAGGGAAAGGGTCATGAAAACATACATCATTCAACTTACTAAGATCTACACAGACCCTGATCTCTCTTTTCTTCTTATCTTGGACCACCCTAGGGCTAATCCATTCTACCTCTTCAACAGGTTCTATGATTCCTGCTTCCAACATCCCATCTAATTCAATCTTCACTTTCTTCTTATATTTTAGATTCAATCTATAGGGTCTCTATTTAATTGGCTTGGCATCTGGCTTCAAGGGGATCTTCATCTCTCCCATGGGCCCTTTAATGCCCTTCATATCAGTGAACTCGGTTGGGAAGAAGTCCTCATATTCATGCAGTAGTTTTGTGATCTTATCAATGGTGGCAGCATTCCGGTAATCTCCAACATTAGCAATCTTAGGTGCTTGATCTGGTCCAATATTAACTTTCTTGATTTTGATCAGTTGTCCAATGAAAGGTAGTTCGACTCCCAGTCCTTCTATATCTCTCTGTCCTTCTGTTTCTATGATTTTCACATTCCTAGGATCATCATCTTCATTAGCATTGATATTGTAACATCCTTGCAATTTCTGAAGAGGTGTAGTCCATTCATCCTCTTCTTGATCAATAGGAAGGTTAGGTGCCTCGTCAAAGACTTTTTGTCTTACAACTTGTAGAGCTTGATCTACTGAAGGTTATTGGCTTTCAAATAAAAATGTAGCTACAAAGTTCTGAGTCATACCATACCAATATGAAGTGGTGAGGCATGGTTCTTCTTGAAGATACCAATTGATAGGCGTTGTGTCCAAAGTGTTGATGAACTTATGCACCCATTTTTCTTGATGAATACTACTCCAGACCTCCTCACAACCTCGCACTTGGTCCTTCGGACAACTTTGACCTATGTATTGAACTTCGCATCCTTCTACTTGTTCTGAAAAGTGAACTGCCATCAAAGTGAGACATTGCATCCAGTCCACAATGTTATTTCTATGTGTCCCCCACCATCTTGTTGGTACTTGGTGTTTCTTTCAAAGCCTCATCCAGTGCCAACAATCTCTATTGCACTGGTACAATTTCTTCAAAATCTAATAAGAATGTTTCTAACTAATTTAAACCATCAAATCTAGGAAGATTTCTTACTTCTGTGACAATCCAATGAAATTCCCTAGTCAATCTAGCTCACCTACATGCAAAAACTTCATACATTTTCTTCTGCCAATTCTCCAATGCTTCTTCTAAGACTGATGAGAATGCACTGTCACTTTGCCAGCTTAAATTCCCATTTGTTGTAGGGTTAATGTAATCTTGTTGTCTCATTGTCAATTTATATATACTCTCTATCTCATATGCACAATATTCCTCTCTAATGGGTTCTGTTTATCTTCGACCTTCATCAGAATATAGAGGTGCAATGACCCTAAGGCCATCACCTTCAAATGTCATTCTTATTTTCTTTAAGTCGAGAAAAGTGGAATTGTTGAAGGACGAATCAATTCCTAACAATGCAGGATACGGACATTTATCATCAACTATCTCAATCACCTCGAAGTCCACAAATTTCCTTACACCGTCGATGTCCACAGGGACATGCTCCAATATTCCAAAGGGGCTTACTACCTGCTGATTATCCATCCTAAGCCTAATAGAGGAATAAATTAACTTGGTTTTTCCCATCAGTGCCCAGGTTTGCTTCATCATAACATTGACTTATGATCCTAAGTCGAGGACCACATAATCTATATCATAATCTCCAATCTAAGCATTAAGGCGTAGTTCCTTATTTGTCCTTATCTTTTTGGATACTTGATGTACTTCTCTATTCAACAGAGGGTCTACCTTCCCTGGTTCATACTGTCGGATCAAGTGTTGTAGTTCTTGTATGGCCCTTTCATCCTTAATCAAATCAATGAATGTATACAAGAAACTAACAAGCTTTCTTACCTCTTTTCCTTCTCTTGGTGATGTAGATTGATCAAATGTCAGAGTCATCCCACATTCTCTCACTTATGGTTCTACCTTTGATGAAAAAACTTGATCCCCTCCAAATTCTCTTCTTGCTTCTTCAAATATCTTCTTTTCTTTCCTCAAATAAAACTCTGGTGTCTTCTCTGTAGCTCTTCTGAACCCTAATTATTTTGTCGTTGTTTCTAGAGTCACCTTGTCTTCTCCTGTAGTAGAGCCTCCTCTAATGATAATAGTGACTCTAGGATCATCTCCACGTGGTTCTTCTGAGATTAATTGTACTTGTGGGTTTCCTCCTCGCCTCTCTTGAAGTTTGGCTAACAACACAATACAATATTCAATAACATGCTCAAATTAGTTGCAGTAGCTACAACTAGTACAAGGGTTCTAACAGTCCCTTGCCAAATTTCTTGGCTGTGTGCAGTTATAACAAATGATTTGACCTCTACCTCAACACATACCTTCTCCTCTTCCTCTTCCTATGAATCCATCGTGAGGGTTGAATTTTCCTCTTCCTGGGGAGTTAAACTACATAGTATTTCCTTCCTGCTATACTTCGCCTTGAATTCTATATGTGTCTCTTGATATTTCATGCAAGAGGTCATAAGCCCTACAATATTTCTCATCATGCCCCACAGATTTACAGAATGTGTAGTAAAGGTTGGTATGTGTCTAGACATATTTTTGTATGTAATAAGATTCACCGGGGTGATCTCAATTTCTACATACCTAGCACCAAGGTAGAGTAACCTACTTCAAAGGGCTCAGAGCTCCATAAGTCAAGTACTCATGAAAGAGAGGACAATTCTCCTTATCATGGCCTTCTAATTTGCATCTGATACACCAAATATATTCTCTTTTATCTTTTCCTTTATATTTCTTCATATCTTCGACCTGCAGTGATAAGATAGTTAGTTGACTCAAAATTTGACTCATACCTAAGCTGGACTCTCCCATAGGGGTTGATTCTAGTTTCAGGGAAATTTATAACGCCTCATCTTGCAAAGCGATCTTCTATTGCATCAGAAGGACTCTTATGTGTGGAAAGAGGGAAGCAATGAACCATTCATTATTCCTTTCATCTGGTGTTGAATATCCTTTATTCTTTGGTCTATCCGAGTTATTTACCCAGGGTTCATGTCATTCGGGTTTCCAACAAATCCTCTAAAACCATAGGCCCTCCTGGTAAACCAGAAGGCAACATGGTACATAGAATGCATTGCGTTGTCTCACTCAAGATAGCTTTAAATGGGTGGTTGTAAGACTCATGTGTTTACATCCTAGGATTGAGTATGAGATAGGGGTTTATTAACCAAATCCATGCACTACAGACTTTGAAGGTAATCTACTTATTCATCACGGGTACATATTTCCATTATACAATTTACTTCCCAAGCAACATATTCGTGTTCCATAACAATATATTAACTCATTTATTAAGTATAACAATAACTATAGAAAGAAAGTAAAGAGATGCATACATTCATCACATTGCATAGTTATTACCATCGTTCACCCCCTCCTGGGCTACGTCCACAAAGATTTAGCTCTTGGTTCTTTTATTATGGAAATTATGCATTTTCGGTGCTGTGCGCTTACAATTACCCTCTTATGGGTAAGATCTATATGAGGCAAGATATATTGCACCAGGATCTACAACCTATGAACTAATCCTCAGATCTACCTTCTCTCCTTCGTTCTAGCTCAACAGCTTACAAAAATGGTACATAACAGTATTTCATAATGCATCTACTCATGCGTAACTACAATAAAAGATGGGATAACAATACTAACACCCCAAGCTAATACACAACTTTTCAACACAAAACAGTCGAACCTCTACATGATACCTATGTATCTATATTTATACATTTCGGGCTCTTCAGACATTTTACAAAGCATTACAAAAACTCTAACCCTACCGATGTTAGGTCTTCCTCCCATGCATTCATGTTGTTCTTCTTCCAGCTATCGCTTTCCTTGTACACGCTTTCTTGCATGTGCGCATGTTGTTATTTCTCCAGTTGTTACTTCCATTTATGCACGCTTTCTTTCCTATGATCATCCTTCTTTCCACTTCAGCCTAGTTCCAAAAGGCCCCCAACACTAACATGTGACTTGTACCGAGTCACCTAATCTTTCTGAGCTGCCTCGATCTCTTTAGTGATAGTATGGAACTTTTCCTTCAACTCTTCTTCTTTTGTCAGTGCCTGCGCAGTCTTCTCCTTAATGGTATCGACTACCTGAACTACCACTTCATTGCTCAATAATCCTGCACATTCTTTCGATGTCTATGCTATCTATGTTCTATCTCCTTCTACCTATGCAAGTACTTCTGCTACCCATTCCTGCAATGGTTTTATTTGAGCCTGAAGCTTTTGTTTCTGTGTTTGCACAGTGATAATTTATTGCTGCATATTCTTCAGCTCTTGTGTTCCTTTGACTTGTTCTGGGATTGATATGGTATTCTATTTTTGTTTGACTTCTTGTATCATTGCATTGATCCTCTCCTCTTCCTTGTCCCAGCGTTGGACCTGCGGATCCTCCTCCAGCCTTGTCCAAAGTTATGTTTCTTTATCGAACAATTTCGTTGTTATGCTAACCTGCTACTCTATATCCTGCAGTTTCGTCATTACTTCCTGCTTCCTTTGATCCTTTACCACCAGTGGAGTTGTTGGTGTGAAATGTTCTTAGAGACCCTCAATATCCTTCTGATATCAATCAATTGCCTGCATAATCTGGTTGATCTTTTATGTGGCTGGGAGTTTTTTTCCTTGCACAGTGTTTGGAAGTTTCCCAAAAATTTCTTCGACTCTTTGTTCCAATTCATTCTTGCATTCATTCTCCTCCTGAGTTTCAGATTTGGCCTTCTTAGAATCATTTTCCAGTGCTTCCTGCTTCTTTGTTTCTTGTTGTAGCTCGACTAAGTTTTTATGTTCCCGAGACTGCATCTCATGGTCGAAGCTAATCTACAATTTTTACAGCACCATTGATGGCATACAAGTCAATACCAACTGGATGTGGTCCAAATCCTTCAATGGTGTCTGCCCCATGATCTCATCCATTTGTAGCATGCTAGGTTTTATGTAGATTGTTGGATCAGTGTGTTTCATTGGAAGGATTGGGTCTCATTCTTCTACCTCCACTCTTTCGTTGGTCTGTGTTGTCGATGAATATATGCCTCTGCTGCCACTTTCTCTTTGGGCCTCCCCGAGTGTCTTGAGGAGTTGTCCCATTTCTGCCAGCTCTTTTTGCATTTTATCCCTGTGATGTGTTGCGTGATCAAAGTCTTCTTCTAGACAGTCCTCGACCATTCTGGCGATCAATTCTCCATCATCCTTCATGATCGTATAGTCCGGTGATGCTCATTGCACCTTTGATTTCTTGCACATGCCTGCTGCCTGTATAAAAAATCTCTTAGTTCCCCCTGGTTCCTGTGTGATGGGATTTGGGTCAGTCTCTTGTGCTCCCTTAGCTTGTTTTGGTTTTATGTTGGTAACTTTTAGCCCCTTCTAGGTTCCTATCTACTTTGACCCTTCATCTGCCTGAGTCGTCTTGTTTTGGCCTATCCTTGGTTCCTTAGGAATTGGGATTTGTGGAGGATGTGTTTTCTCTTGCGTTGCCTCTCCTTCTGTTGTTCTTTATGGTACTTCCTATGGAATGGATGGGATTCTCCATTCATCAGGCGATTCGCTGATGAGCATGTCGATGTCACTCTCTGTGATGCAGTAGCGCATATGTAGCCACTATTTATCTAGATCCTGACTTGGTTGTATCCACATGGCTTGATTTGTAGCCCAAAAGTTAGTGATATCCCCATATCGTGCGACAACCTATGGTGTTATTATCCATGATTGGTTGATAGCTTCCTGTATTTCCTGTAGATATGATTCAAATACGATTCCATTCTCCCTCTTATGTCTGGCCTCTGGCCCAGATTTCAGTATATATCTTTCCCGTTGGCTATGGTCTAGTACAAAAAATTACGTACTCTGTTTCCTGCCATCCCATGAAGGCTATGAGGGTGAGAAGCCATGAGTAATGGAATTATGTATTGAGGTCCTACGCATCCTTGCATTCCACTTGGAACAATTTTAATAGATAAGGCACCCATCTCACGGAGGTGCCTTCTGCGCACTGAGTTGCAACTGTGATGACTCTTGCTGGTACTTCGTCTTTGCAGAATTTTCTTAACAATTTAGAGGATAAGATCTTTTCTCCCAATTCTGTCGCTACATTGTTGATACGTTTGATTATAATACCTCTTGTTCCTCTAGCGGTACCATATTTCTTCTTATTTCCTCTGCTAAGTATTTCTCCTTGGATTTATCATCCAAAATCAACGTGGGATCCATGCCCTAGCTAGGTAGTCCTGTTATCTGTGAAATAAGCCCAACAGTTATGGGGATGGGTTTTCCCAGCCATATATCCCCTCCGTGTGTGCCTGCTAACAACTTTATTGACACATGTTGTCGCGTATTGGCCTTTGCCAAAATCTAGAAGTTTGAGAAAACCTAAAATTCTTGTTTTGTCCAGTCTAGCTACCCATTGATGTGGTTGGCTGATCATTTCTCCAAGTTGCTTTACCATGATGTTCTACATAAAAACCCTCGACACAAGTTCTGTGTACTTGGCTTCATTTGATATGTCGTGGTTGGAATACTTGAGCTTCCCGATGTGACCCAATAACTGTGGATCTACTTGTATTCCATCTAATATGCCTAGTAGCACTATTTCTGATGTCGATTTCTTGCGAGGTGAGCTCAGTATCTGAACTTTGTCTTCCTGCTGTGGCGGTTGGTTTGAAGTTCCAACAACTCTCGATTTCTCCCCTATAAGCCACTCTAGCTAAGCCGAGGTAGTTCCAGTGCTATCCTCTATTAGATGACCTAGGTTGGGTTCTTGTGACTTGTCTGGTTTCCCTTCTTCTCCCAGATTTTGTGTCGTTTTGTTAACTTCCATGGCTGCTTCAGTGCTTTCTGGTTGTACTTCTGGTTGGGTTTCTGCTTCCTCGTTCTGAGGCTCCTACGTCGTCGTTGGCGTATCCTCTTTCATGGCCTCTCCTTGTGACTGATGAATATCTTCCCGTATCGGTGTCGAGTTCACCAGTATAATATTTGGGGATGCGATCTCATCGATATCAATGATCTCCAACTGCTTCTGCTTGTTTTCTTCTAGCAGTCCTCATGACCTAGTTTGAACCCTAGTCTGTCTGGCTGTCTAGCCTGGTTTTGCGGGCTTTGGTGGTTCCATAGTGGTGATTGTTGAACTTTTGTTGAGTTTGAATGATTCGGTGAGCTTTGTGGTCTTTCTCTATTCGTTCTGGCTGTTGGTTCTCTCTCTTTGTTCTCTTTTCAGGAATAGACTAGTCGCTTTTGTGCTCGCGTGTTTTATGGGTTTGTCATGAAGCTTGTCGAGGACACTTCCTCTATGATGCAGTTAATGCACCATAATTGTGGGTTTAATAAATCTATGGTAGCTTCATACTTTCCATTACACTTTCTTTTCTGTTTCCAGTTTCCATGTTTAATGTGATGTTCCATCAGTCCTTACTGTGATTTAATTTCGCTTAGTGATGTCCTTTCATACTTCTTTTGTCGACTTTCTATTTCCCACTCATTTTTATTTGGTATGGAACCATTTTCCTTGCCTTTGCTGAATTTGTGTTTTAAATGTAATGAGGCCTTTCTATTTCTGGTGTGCTTCAGGATTTTTAGTTTTGTTTCCTCTTTTTGTTCTCTGTTTTAATTAATTTTTTTATTTTTTACTGCACAGTTGGTAGTCGACTATCCTTGTACATCTTCAGTTGGCTCCCATTGATCATTCCTATGAGGTATGTGCCTACTAAATATCTTAACTTCATAGCTCATCCGTATGTTACATTTTTTACCTCGTATGGTCCTAATCAATGCATTCTTAGTTTTCCTGGGTGCTGAAACAATTTGTTGTCATAGAGAAATACTAGATCTCCTTCCTTGAACGTCTTCTTCTTGATGTGTCAATCGTGCCATGCTTTGTCTCTGGTCTTCTACACTTGTTGATGGAATCCTTCCAGGATTCATTCTTCCTCCATTGACAATGGTTTATTCAGTCTTTCCTGTATTGCGCCTCATTCGATCATTTGTGTGATAGCTGCTACGCGTAAGATGGGTACTAAAAATTCTAATGGAACTACTGCTTCTTGGGCATAGACTAGTTTGAATGGTGTGTGCCCTGACAATTTTTTGCATGTCATTCTATATGCCCATAATATTGCTGGTACTTTGAGGTCTCATTCATTTCTTTTGACATTACAGATCTTTGTCAGTGCGTTCTCTAGAATTTTGTTAAAGGCTTCTACTGTACCATTTTCCTATGGATGATACGGTGTGATTTTCTGGTGGTGAACTTCAAACTCTTCGAGCATCATGTAGATGGTGCTATTTATGAAGTGCGTGCCTTCGTCACTCATCAAAACTCTTGGGCACCCAAACCTAGTAATTACTTGTTCAAATAAGAAGTGTGCAGTTGTCTCTATGCTACAGTCTTTTACTAGTGTGGCTTCCACCCATATTGTTAGGTATTTCGTCACGGTGATGATGTATATTTCCCTTGTTCTTTTGGTTGGTGGGTTAATTGGTCCCACAAAGTCTATTTCCCATTTATCAAATGTCGGTAATGTCACTTACGGTCGTAATGGCATCTCGTCCCTTCTATTGGGTTTCCCTACCCTTTGACAGACATTTCATCTCTGACAGTACTCTTTCAAGTCTCTGTGGATCGTTGGCCACCATAATCCTGTGTGGAGTACCTTCTGCGTGGTATATTTTCCTGCATAATTCCCTCTTGCCATTCCCTCATGGGATTCTGCTAAAATTATTGGTCATTCATTCTTTAACACGTACCTTCACAAGATGCTATATGTGCCCATATTGTATAGATATCCTATGATCAGTTGATAGTCAGCCACACAGACTACCGGTTTCTTCTTCTGGACGGTGGTATATTCTTGCAACACGGTACCTATGCTCAAGTACTGGATGATCTTTGTGAAGTAGTCATCAAGAATCTGTATTGAGAATAGTTGTGCATTTGAAAAGTTGTCTTCTAAGTTCATGGGTTCTTCTCCATTTGTGACCCATGATAGGTGGTCAGGTCCTGCATTCATCTTTCCTGGTTTGACTATTACTTTGAAGTCAAATTCTTGAAATAACAATAACCATCGACAGATTCTCCCCCCCAATACTGGCTTGTTGACTAGGTATTTTAGGGTTGAGTGATCTGTAAACATATTAAAATGTTTTCCCAATAGGTAATGTCTGAACTTTTGCAGTGCATAAACCATAGCTAGGCCTTCTCTTTCCGTTGTGTTATAATTTTGTTCTGAGTCTGATAGTTTTCTTCTTGAGAATGCTATCAGGTGATCCAAGTCTCCTACTCCTGGTTATGCTAAGATAGCTCCAAGTGATATCGTTGATGCATCTACATGCACATGGAATGTATTTTCCAAGTTTGGAAATACTAATATCGGTGCAGTAACCATATTTTCCTTCAGAGTATCCAGCCCGTGTTGACACTCGTCATTCCATTGGTACTTTTTATCCTTCCTTAACATTTTTTCTAGTGGTTTTGTGATCTATGCATATCCTTTGATGAATTTCCTATAGTATATGGTGTGTCCTAACGTTTCTCTTAACTAGAGGATTATTTTTGGTGCTGATAAGTTCACAATGACTGCAATCTTTGTCGAATCCACTAGTAAGCCTTGTTTGCATAATATGTGGCTCAATAGTACCCCAAATGGTGTTCCAAATATGCATTTATTGATATTCAATGATATCTGGCACTGTCTGCATCATTCCAACATTAGTCATAATACTTCCACATGGTTTTTCAATAGATTGTAAATTGTCCAATCATCGAGGTATACTTCGAGAAACTGATGGATGAATTCCTTAAATGTCACGATGACCACTCTAGAGTATATGGTGGGTGAATTCTTTAGTCCAAATGGCATGAATGTATATTGGTAATATCCTCATTCCATCATGAACGTGGTCTTGTGTCTATCCTCCTGTGTTATCTTAATCTGATGGTATCCTGAGAATCCATCAGTGAATGAGTAAGCTTCATGTCCCCCCACATTCTCTAACACTTCATCCGTGAATGGTGTAGGAAACGGGTCATGTAGGCATGCATCATTCAACTTCCTCAAGTCGACGCATATCCTAATGCCTCTTCCTTGTTTCTTATCGTGTACTACCATCAGGATTATCCATTATGATTCTTCGACTTGTTCGATTATGCCGGCTTCGATCATTCGGTCGATCTCCTCTTTAACTTTATGTTTATATATGGGGTTCATTCTATATGGTTGTTGTCTAATCGGTCTCGCTTTATTTATGAGTGGTATCTTCATCTCTCCCAGTTCTCCTTCTATACCCTTCATATTTGTAAATTTTGTAGGAAACAAGTCGTTGTATTCACACAACAACTTTGTGATGCTTTCTACTATTGGCTCATCGTAGTAGTCTCCATTGCTGGCCATTTTGGGATGCTTAGTTGTTCCAATGTTAACGTTATTTATCTTGATCGGTGCATAAATGACTTTGGATTATATGGGTTGTCCATCCACATCTCTTTCACCTTCTCCTTCTTCAATCTGAATAGCGCGCGGATCATCCTCATCCGGTTCTTCCTCCTATACATGGTAACATGATAGTAGTTCATTCACTGTTTGATTATTCCGTTGTTGTTCTTCTGTGATAGTTTCTATTTCTAGTTCTTTGAACAATATTACTCCTCTTATATGTTTAAGGGTTTCATCTATGTTGGGGTTCTCATGCGTGAATGAGAAAGTGACTGTGATGTTCTGTTGCAATATTCACCATGTTGTATTTCCTTTGCACAATTCCTGGTCTGTGTACCAGTTTGGTGGTATCCCCTCTAGAGTATGTATGAAGTGATGAGGCCATTCCTCAGGTGGTGTCATTTTACATAGTGTTATACACACCTCCAAGTTCTCTAATGGTGCTCCATATCCATCATACTTCTGTTGTTTGTTGTTTTTTTGTTTTGTGTCGAACCTTATGAGCAGTAATCGCTTACATTGATCTCATTTTGTGATAGTCTCCTTGTGTGTACCCCACCATCTTGCAGGTGTTCCCTTGAGTGCTAGATCCAGTTCTAGTAGCCTATAGTTCTCTAATACTTCGTCTTCATATTGTGTCAAGAATGTTTCTAAATCATTCAGTCTGTGGAAACTGGGTGGTTCTCTGATTTCTATGCCTATCCACCGTACTACATGGTCTATTCTTGCACAACTTCTCATGGATACTTCGTGTAGTCTCTACTGCCAGTTTTCTAACCTGGTGTCTGAGTCTATTTCACATGAAGTAATGCTTCACCAACTAAGCACCCCGTCTGTAGTTGGGTTTACATAATATTCATTGCACGTAGTTGTTCTATACAACTAGTTGATCTCCTCTAAGTCCAGAAAAGTGGGTTCTATGAAACTCTCCCATTCTGATGGATCGAGTGGTGTTATGTCCCTATAATATCCAAATTCAAATGTTGTTTTTATTGTTTTTAAGTTAATTATGGCTTGGTTGTCAAATGCCCAATCCAGACTGAGTAGTGTCAAGTACAGTGTTGCGCCATCTACTATTTCAATGACTTGAAATTATGCCTTAGTGCGCACCCCATCAAGATCTACTGTTACTTCTTTCAGTATACCTATTGGTAGGACTCTATGCTGGCTTGCTAGTTTTAGTTGGACATCTGAGTATCCCAATTTTGTCTCTCCGATGCATTGCTAGGTCTTCTTGGGTATCACATTCACTTCGGATCCTAGGTCTAGAATAATTTCTGCCATATTGAAATCCCCAATATCAGAATTTAGTCTAAATTCCCTACTTGTTCTTCTTCGGGTGTGTAGGTGATTGACGGTTTTTGGTTTTCACAGATCAAGGATCACTTAATACTTTTATGCATGATTGAAAAAAGAATTTTATAGTACTTACTTGTCCCTTGGGTTTCATTTCATTGGTATGATCCAATGATGGCAACATTTTGTATTCTGGGGCTTCCTTAACTAGTTGCGCAGTTGAAGTCGACGTTGTGTCTACCTTCTGAAATTCATGTCTGGCTTCCTTAAAAGTCCCTTTTTCTTTAAGAGCATCAAACTGCTTCTTGGGGTCAGTGTTCCTCTTTAACCATTGGTTCTGTGATGGTTCCTATCGAACTATGTCATTTCCTCTTTTTGTTCCACCATGAGTGACTATGTTGATGTTCCATCTGTCCTCCCTTGCTTTGGTTGAAATCCACTGAACATTCTGATTGTTTTGGTTCCTCTTTTCCTAAATATTTACTAGTAGTGTCGGACATTCCTTTGTATCATGGTCTGATGCATGACAATACATACAAGTCGTTGGCGGAAGTGGACATTCTCGTGTGTAATGTTCTGGTTGCTGACAATTGTGACATGTGACTGGTCCTCTACCGCATATAAAGCCTCCTCTGGATCGACCTCCTCCTCTATAGCCTGTGCGATCACCTCTCGGTGTGTTATACTGTGGTGTTTGATTACACTGTGTGGTATTGTACTAGGGTTATGTCGGGTTGTACTGCGGCTGGACATTATTGTAGGGTTGTTGCACAATATTATACTATTGTTGGATAGAGTTGTATGGGGTTGGGGCTTGGTTGAATGGGGGTGTTTCTTGCCCAGTCATCATTTTGGCCTATACTCTATATGCATCTGATGTTCTTTCCCAAATTATCTCCATAGTTCTACAGTCTTTATTGTCATGGCCCACTGACTTGCAAAAGGTGCAATATGAACTCTTTGGGACTGTCTGGTATTTTTTCATCATCGTGCAGTGGTAAGGGTTGTGACCGGGTTTCTTACATATTTCGCACCATAATCCTCCCTGTGGTAGTGGGTTTGGCATACCTATTGCCATATACTATGCAAATGATGGGCATTCGTTCTTGTGGTGTCCTTTTGTTTTGCATGTGCTCCACCAAACGACTTCTCGTTTATCCTTGTTCTTATTCTGGTTCAACTAAAATGTTATATTCTTCAAATCCTCCTTCAATTCCTTAATAGTTGGGTCTGTTTGTTGGTACTGGTTCTCTTCCAGTTGCAAGGCTGCCTGTAGAGCCTTTGACTATGTCTAAAACTTATGCTATCGTAATGGATATTTTAGGTATGGGAGTGGTGAGTTGACAAACAGGTGTTCGTGCTTCATCTTGGTCATAAGGTATTTTAACCTCCCCTTTAGTCACTTGAACATCTGGTCAATCTCCCATACAAAATCTCATGGTTTTTGTCTTATCTCAATCATCTTGTTCTTGTACTGATACTCTAAGCTCAGTTTCTGGAACTCATTAATCAATAGCTTCTTAATGTTTTCCAGTGTTCTTATTGTCCCAGGGGCATTGTTTGTGTCTAGACTCATGTACCAGTCTCGTGCGTGGTCTCTTAGCATGATCACTAACTGCAGGAGTTTGGTGTCTTCATCAGTGATTTGTTTTTCCTCCTAGATCTTTACACAAATGAACAAGTGCTTCTTAGGATCTTCTGTTTCTTCTCCTCGAAATTCTGGTAATCTGATAGTGGGATCATGTCCCGCCATTCTAAATATTGAACTGCTACCTTCGCCGCACGGTGTAGATACTTGAATAATACTGCTTGAAATCGCTCCTCTAGTTTTTTCTCCTATGGTAGATGTACTTCTTGTTGTTGGACTTCCTCTAAGCTTCTGTTGCCTAAACGATGTTGTTCTCTTTGGTGTATTAGTCGCACATGGGTTTATGGGTTCCACACTGACATTAACA